>JAATLQ010035866.1:0-31241 GCA_013421005.1 Heliconius erato x Heliconius himera | reverse complement strand
TAAACCCACTAGATTCCCTCTGCCTACCCCTATTCCTATCCATGCATATAATGCAAAGTAATAATATATATTATTCTCAACCAAAGACCTCATAAGTAACAAAATATTATTATTTATTACCTTATTTTGATAGAAACAACAAATGTTTTTTAGGAAAGAATACGTCAAGGTCAAAGGCTAAGTAGCATAAATTTGATTAGGCCATTCAATTTCTCGTGCGCTGGGGAGAGGAGTCTATCAGGAGTCTTTATACCGAGAGCGAAACTCTACGCGCGAAATAAAAATCAGCGCCTGTCTTCATAACAGTTTACTATGAGTTGACGATTTTATTATAATATGGAGAATTTGTTTTAATTTATTTTTATGAACACAATTGTTTTTTTTTTCATATAAAATTAAAACATTTCTTAGGTAAACAATTATAAAATATTATATTAAAAACATTAAGCTCCGTAACTACTAAGTTTATACCTACTCTGCAAATTAAAAATAAGATGTAACTAAAATATTTATTAAAAAAACTTTTTCAATATCGACTACTATCGACGTATTCCTCGTTACCGGAGGTAAGAAAATGAAAATATTACATTTTTTCATTTTCTCTAGTCAGAATCGAATCCGCAACCTGTCGTGTTTACATTCGCACGCATGTGCCACTGCGCCACGACTGGCGACCCAAAAAGTAAAAATGTACTAGAAAAACATAAATAAAATTTCCGCCTGCATTATTATAGCTTTAGAACCGTCTAGAGACCGTGGTAGGGACTGGGATGACATCGTAATAAGTTCCCTGATTCTGATTACATTGCCCGTATCCTGAAATCCTCACGTAGAAATATATTCCCAGAGTGTCGACATTATTGCATATTATGTTAGAGAATCTGCCTTTCTGATTGTGATGTGGATGTACAGATAATAAGATTGTAAAAAGTTTTTATTTTCAAGTCTTTTTATTTAGTTTGAAATAAAGAAAAATCGTAAAAGAAAATATCGTGTTAAGTGGCCAAACTTATCACTACACTTTGTCTTGCGAGAAAATAAAAATAATTATGTCCCCTGAGTGCATATTGAATCTTAAGCCATCGCGCTTACAGTCACACAAAGTCCCACTGCGCCACAGTGAAGTTACGTAAGCCGCAATAAAATTAGATTAAATTGGTTAGGTTCATCTTAGAAATGTAAGTAGGGAATATCACTGAAAGTCAATATAAGAATTTAAAAAGACGCTGTCATCGCAGCGCAGCGACACAGTCTAGTCAGTCTGACTAGCTGTACATATGGTGGGTTCGATTCCCACTCTGCGAATTATTATTTTTATTTCCTCGCTGTAGTAACAACACAAGACACGGCTTGGAGTTCCGCCGTTCAACGCACAATGTCTAGAAAATTGGAGAACGGAGTGTCTTAACACTAGATTTCCTCTGTCTAACTGGCCGCTGCACATCCAAAAAGACTCTTAAAAATTAAAACTAAAATTCTACGGTAATAACAAATGAAAAACATCGTGCAAACCCATAATGCTAATGTCAAATCGTGGCTGTCCTCCAACGACTTGGAACGGCGCAAGTACTTTTAAGTTTATCGAATTTTTTATTTGATTTTGCAACTTATCCCATGCTTGGTGGTGAATGTAAACATTGTTTGGAAAGTATATTTAACCGCAAACTCCAGGACCCCATTCAATTTAAACAGTGACACAAGAGAATATAAAATTTTATTTTTAAATACTATAATCGTACTAACATATAAAAGTCTTATAATCATATTAAAGTAAGTAATAATCAATTTATGGCATATAACATAAAGGTTAGCTGGAAAGTGGCAGAATTGTAAATTCTGAACTAATAATCTTGAACTTACTATATTCTTTGGATCTCTTTTAGGGTCTTATAAACTGTAAAAGAAAAACGGAAACCGTCTAAGATCACTACCGTGCCGTTTCCCTTTCTCAAGATCATTTATCTCGAGATCATTTGTAGGTATCAAGTTGAAGTTCAAATATTCAAGTCTACGGTCCCATAGAGCACAGAAAAAATTAAGTTTGTAAGCCAGTGCACTCAAAAGATACGAGCATGTATGTATCTTTTTTGCTGAATTTTATATGAAATTCGCCATGTAGTCAAAATCTATAGGATACTTTTCGTCTACCAATAGTAATGAAATTTGGCAAGAAATAAGAACTTAAACACCAATAAACGAAAAACGCTAATACATATAGATATATTTTATAGAAGAAAATAATTACAACTATATATTTGTAGTTCATTTCATACGAAGAGAATGAGTGCATACGGGTGTGTACTTTGTCAACTTTTATAAATAAATCGCACTCCCCGTTGACCTACAATCCTGACACTAGTACGGAAATCTCTTTCTCGCCTAAAGAAAATTCTGAGATCTTTTCGGGGAAACTTAAGGGTTTGTCTGTGCAATTATGGACAAAATTATCAAGACAAGGAACTACCAGAGATATATTATGAAAGATAGATGTCGATAGTGCTATCGACATCTATCGGGCGCGTCGTCGACCTAGGGAGTCCCTCAGACATATTATATCTGGTTGTTCTCATCTTGCTAATGGTGAGTGTTTGCATAGATACAATCAAGTAGCTAAGATAATACACCAGCAACTTGATCTTCAATCTAGCTTTGTGGAATTAGAGGTGCCTTACGTTATATTGATGACGTTACTAACTCACAGGATGACAATCTCGTGAAGACCGAAAAAGAAAAATTATCTTAATATTTGGACTCAGCCCATGAGAAGAATATTTTATGAGATTAATGCCTTTGACCAAACAAACTCTTTAGATTTATGGATATAAATTCCTTCTGGTTATACAAATAAATATAAAATAATTGGAGAACCGTAGCACTTCCAAAAGCTTTAAAAGACTCTATGACGCTAGAAACACTTAAACTGGATTGTAGCCTTCAAATATGTTGTCAACGAGTGTTTATTACGATAAAATATTTTTATTCTATTTTAAAATTTCTCTTTTGTTCCTTTAAGGTATATTTCCTGAGAAATCGTGATTTTTACTGCATTATGGATAGCGTAAATACAATGTACCTATTTATATAGTAAAATTTTTCACTGTAGATAGAGGAAACCTAGTTTTATGACACTTCGTTTTTCCATTCCGCCTAATTTTAGATTGCAAGCATTGCAAGGAACAGAAAATATTGAAAATAATTTATACACCCGGGTAGGGTAGAACCCACGACGTTTAAATTCATATGCTGTTCAACTGCAATACTACCGTCAATGTAATAAAATTATATAATTAATAGAGCCTCATAATAAAGAATATATTGCTGGACTTTGGAACTTTATGACAAATCATTCTGTAATACATAACATAACTCCAGAACTCATTCTATTATCTTCACTACTTAACGTGCAAGATCCAAGAAGATTCGAATCCAAAGCTGTACTTAGTCTTATTGAACAGAATGAGAATGAAGTTTGAATTCACAACAATTGAAAAGATTTAAAATAATCACCACTGCGCTCAACAGTTCCACTGTAGCATATATAAGAAACTAGAAAAAAACAGAATCAGCTGTGGTGCAGCAGCACAGCTACTAGCCAGACGTAAATGCGGTTCAAAGTTCAATTTCGGTAATAAGACAAAGGATCGCGATGATTTCCTTTACTTAACAGGCAATATCTCGAAAATTCGGCGGAAAGTGAGGAACAAAGTATTATTTATATCTTTTATTTAAATTAACTAGAGGTGCTCGCAATTTATTCTGCTATATGTGGAACACAGGTTAAAGATAACAAAAAGATATATAACATTAAACAAGCAAATTCCAAAATAAATATCTTAAAGAAACATATTCTAAATAAATACTATTCTTTATACATGTATTCTCAACATTAACTACGTTAGCTTCCATACATTTGTCATACACGACAAACTCTGGGAAACTCAACAAATGAAACATCAAAGCGATCTGTAAGATTCTGAATAAATAAAATAATATCGAAATTGCCAATCCTACGCTCGAGCATCACGTAGCGTTTACAAAACAATCTGTACACGTGAATAAAATATATGGCTATGGCACAGTTGAATAATCCTTTTAGTTCTTTTTTTTGTTTTCTTAATATCACATATCATACCTCAGAAAGAATACGAATATAGCGCTATAGAAAATTATTTCAAATTAATCAATAATATATAACACGTTTTCGTAACTGGATGACTTCTCGTAGAGACAACGCGTTGCCTAATCTGCGTAGCGCAGTAGTGACCTAAAATTTAGTGAAAATGGAGGGGACTAGAGGAGACTAAGAGAGGACTTTCAGATATTCTTACTTTTATTGTAGTCCAGGCAAACAAAATTGCAGGGTACGACTCGTACATACGTCATATACAAAGAATAAATTAAACAAGACTATATTGTTTCAGTTTATTATGAATGTACTTGAACTACGCAGGGCGCTAAAACATACTAGCGGAGCAAAGCTATAGGGTAAAAAAAACAAATTATGTTATTCTGAATTGTACCCTCTCTCACTCTCCCGAATGACTGACTGGCAAAGCACAAACGAAACTACTGGACTCTAGAAAGTTGAAATTTTTCATGTAGTAGATATTGGGAGCTCTACGAGAGGTTTCTCGAAACTTCTACGAGAACGGGAAATAACGAGCTTTTCTATTTCTCATCTTCAATATGTTCACGCAAACAAAATTGCGGCAACGACTAGTAACAAAAAATATATAAAATATGTATACATAGGCATACGACGCAATTAAGGTAGTAGTGTTGTTGAGATGTGCTGGTGTGGATTGAACTGGTTTATTTTGCAGCTTCACAGGTATTCAGTGAGAAACTAATTTCATTTCGTTCTCCACTTTCCGCTCAAATTCAACATCACGTGTTGAGTTGAGTTGAGTGGTGGGCGTCAACGTCACGCCTTTTGTGTCCAGAGCGAGGAAATAAACGTTATTTATTGAAATACTTTATTATGAGATTAAAATTGCATTTATTTTTATATATAAGTCTTAAAAGAAATCGAAGCCGCATCATATAAATAGTAGGGATAGCTATATACGGAATACAGCGTGAAGCTAAAAAAATATTATATATGAAATTATAAAGGTATAATTATATATGGGTAGGCAGAGGAAACCATTATCCATTTTCTACTTTATTCTCGAGTCATTGCGTGTTGTTTGTTAAATATTTCATTCACTCAATTCGGAATCGAATCCACAACCGTCGCGTTTATAGTCACACGCTTATGCCATTGCATCATGATGGCCTCTATATAATTTTAATAGTATAATAACAATAGTCCGTCATTTGAGGTTAAGAACGGGCTTATTTAACCCTTATCGTCGATGCAGCTAAGTTATTCGCTTAAACAACAAAAGACAATGGCTGGTTTGTACAAAACCTAGACCTTTCTGCTTTATCTACGACTTTGTGAAATTGTTGCTACACTATCCATTGTTTGTGAAAATTTTCTTCTAACATTAAATGTAATGAAGTTGCATTTTAATATTATTTTGTTATTTATAAATTAAATTATGAAAATTTTATTTATAATTGAAGTTGACATAATAATCAGATACTTCGAAAATAATTATCAAAACACTCCTTTGTCCGCTTTCCCTCAGAATATCTGACATTATGTGCTGTCACGCTAAGTGACGTTACTCAATACCGTAATTCATCTATCAGAGAAGAAAATGAAAATAAGAGTACGTACGTAAAAATGAAAAATAAGTTAATAAATCCCTGTAATAGTCATTTCAATTTAAATTAAGCATAAACTCGATTATTAATATAACAACGTTAACTAACGATTATTCCTTTATTCACAGCATAATTTATAATAAAACTGGGAACCTATTATGAAAACGTTGTACCTACACAATAAAAAAAATCACAATTTTACAAATTTGAAACAATTGCATCTAATTTCATCATTGCAACAGCTATTTACACGGAAATCGACTTTATTGAATGGTATATAATGGCTATTTTCGTGTGGCAGCTCCAAACGTTAATGCAAGAATAGTGGCGGCTAATTAGGCCCGCAGAGGTTGGGACATTAATTTGATTGTTATGAAAGCCCCGCTACGTACTGTCGCGTCTTATTTTTTTTTTACTTTTATACTAAGGCGCAAGCAGCTTTGCAGTGTTTGCTTTTGATTTTCTTCAATGAATTTAATGAAATTTTTGCACAGGAGAAAATTGAGCAAAATGAAAATATTCTTTAATGAATACGACTATTTTGCGTATTTTTTTTATTTTTATACTCTATCGTCGTGCATTTATCGCGTGGTAGGCGAGGGAAGCGTAATGAAAATTCACTTTCTTTATAAACTTACCGCCGACATAATGATAAAGGATGTTAATTTGTTTTATCGCCATACTGTATATAAAGAGATATAATAAATAGATATTTACTAGTTTTAATTAAACATATTCAAAAATTATTTATTTTATGTCAGAATTGCTGATTTTTTCGGCGGAAAGTGGGGACCAGAAGTGGCTTAATGGGAACGGAGTGTCTTATAATTTTGTTCCTAGGTTCATTGAATGTTGAGTTAATATTGTATATGAATATTTTAACATTAACCTTTACTCGCGGCATCTCATCCCTTCATGGTCAAATGGAAGAAACTAAAAGTTGTTTATGATATATAATACTTAACGTGATGCAATATAGCCAACGGCCTTATTTCTTCTATGATAGTAGGTACTATCTAAATCCACTACTAAAATATTTTTTCAGTTCGAAACAGTAATTCCTGAGATAAACGCGTTCAACCAAACAAAATCGTTTTCAACCAAACAAAATCTTCATCTTTATAAAATTTAAACAGATTTTTAAACTTTTATTCACATACCAAAACAAACATAATAGGACTTGAACAGCGCGCCTCTTTATAATCATATAAGAGGCGCAGTTTTTATTCATTTTTTTATACTTTTCCAAATATTTTCCTTTACTACAAGAATATGTTGATAAAATATTAATGTTAGCTAGTGAAACTAGCCCTGGTAGTTCCAACACCGAAAATTTTAAGCATTTCAAGCGCAATTCTTCGATAAAGCAACACAATGCCGCGTCTAACACAAAGGCTAGACCTTTGTAACCCGACAAATGACTACATGTCTTTTGACACTTACAAATGTTAAATATAAGGAAGGAACAACCGTTCTGAGCTAGATTTTTAGCTATTTCACAGAATATATGTATGTTATATTTTTATATGAAGACAACTAGAGTTATAGGTAAAAAATAAAATATCAATTCTTTTTTTACATTTTTTAAAATGTAATTAGATTTAATAAATTTTTAAATTGAGCTTACTTTTTTAAATTAAATATTCATGTATTTTTTTGTATATGTTAGTTCATCACATCATTTCACGACAACAAAGATAGGCATATTATTATTAGACATAATTGAAAAAAAATATATAGAGGCTCAAAACTTTATTCACAAAGTAAGGATAAGATTATAATAATATAGTAACTTTGTAGGAGTACTAACGTATAGCCAAACTAAGATTTCAATCCGCCCGAAATTCTGTTTATATAAAAATGAATGTGTTAAAAAAATGAATGTGTTAAATAAATATAATTATTTTTTTCTTCAAATTCTACTTAATCTCTCAAAAGTTTACATACACAAAAAACATATATATTTTATATGCTTAAGAAGTAATGTTTCATTTCTCTGAAACGGATTTCATTTCCTTTGATATTCTCAAATGGATATTAAAAACAGTCAAAACAATGACGTACGTAGTTAAAAATTGTGTAATATGTTTCACAATTATAGGGTTCCGTACCTCAATGACAAAACACGGAACCCTTAGGACCACTTTGTTGTCCGTCTGTTAAGATCATTTACCTCACGTGAAGGTATTAAGCTGAAAGTAATAATAAATATTTAGGTATACGATATCTTGGAGCACAGAAAAAATCAAGTTTGTAAGTCAAAGCAATCAAAAAATGCTAGACCTAGGTTTCCTGTGGACCTACCGTTATGCAATTTGAATTTTAGTGAGAATTTCTATATAAATAAAGGAAAAAAATGTTTTTAATGGTGAAAATTTATACGTACGTACATATTTCATACAAAAAATATATCATATTTATATTTATAACTTATTTCATACATAATAAGTGCATGCATTTAAGTTTGTACACTTTATTCGTCAAGTCAAAATCAAAACCTATATCTAGAGTAATTTTTCAATTTTACAATTACAAAATTTAGTAAGAAGTTTAAACTTGCAGTACAAATAAAGGAAAAGTACGAAAAATTGAAATTTAGATTTACATTACAGAAAAACCCTTAACATCTTATGATTTTAGTTCATTTCATACAAAATTAGTGCAAACTTAAGCTTGTCAACTTTTTAATTTTTACTTTCTGCTACCTACAAAACAATCTTGAACCTGTACCTACATTCTTGAAATTAATAAAAAAAAATCAACTTCAGTTGTATTCAGCTTTACGAGAAAAAGAGCACAACTGTAATTAACTTTATCGTTTATTATTATCTGTATAGGGCAGGCAATAAAGTATATAAGATTCCCAAATGGTTTCAAAACTTAGAACAGCATCTTCACAAAATAGATATCGATATGTTCAACATTCCTTATCACTTCATCATATTCCCTATATGATGAAGTGATAAGGAATGTTGAACAAAGCAGTTACTTTAATGATAGTATTATTGTCAATAACCTATAGAACAATGTCTTAAGATACAATACAGGAAGATTATTGATAAAACACAATCATATCCCATACTCGTTATTAGAAAATCCTATATGATTTGGGTATGGAATAACACAATTTAAATTAGTCAGTTAAGTTGGAATTTCCTTTTGTTCTTATCAGCAGTTAGTTAAATTTTAACTATCTATAAATATACAGTCCGCGAGGTATAAGCTGAGCCTTGCATATGTGTGAGTGTTCATATATAGTGTAGGTGCCAAGTCAAAGCTAAAATTAGTACAAGAATAGAAAAATGAATGTAGCCTAGCATAGAAAAAAAAAACACAAATAGTGAACATTGCTTTGATGATATAACGGTACGATTCATTTCTAACACAAACGACACATCAGACGAGAATGAAAAAAAAATACGAGGATGTCCGGTGTAAAACAATTGAAATATTTTTTTATGTTTTAATTTATTTATTGATCTCTAATTTATATTTCCATTTTCTTCGCTCTGGTGTCGAGGTTAAGCGCGGCGTTGAGTTCTGCCACTCAACACGCAATGCCTCCAGAATTCGAAAAATCTAATTAAACCTCGCTAAAATATTTCGAGTTTTTCATTTAATATTGATTAAATATTAAATCTCTTTAAGACGTACTTAATAAAAAATCATTCTTTTTTCACTATAACAAAATTAGAATTCCAATAAATCTTTCTTTAAACGACGCCTTTACTGTATAATCAGCACCCTCTGATAAAGTCATATCGTCAGTCGTTCTATCGTCAGCGGTTTCTGGCCATTGATGAGTCAATTAGGACTATATTTTTTATACTATAACTAACTGTCTTCTCTAGCTTTCATGTATATTATTCTTTTCCAATTTCGTCTATATTACATAGCAAGGTACGCAGACACAACTTAGTATGCTAGAGAGTTCATTCTCTGTGTATTGAATGGCGGAGCTCAAAGCAGTGTTTTGTTGATTCATCTTTTTTCAATTATAAGTATGCACTAATAGAAGATTATCACACATTTCTAAAATAAATATCGTATTTTTGGCAGATGGAACCTGGTAACCTAGAGTTAAGACACATCCGCTACTTACTTTTCGGTGAATTCTCACGGTATTACGGGTTTAGTGTTGGAATTCAACACCACGCTTTACCAAAGCGAAGAAAATTAAAATATTTCATTAACCCTAATAGGAATCGAGAAAAACAACCATTTTACAGTCAAACACTTATACTACTACGTACTTATACTACTACTACTAGGCCTGTAAAAAAATAATTACTAAAACTAATATTTTATCGATTTTTATGGAAAACCGACAAGATTTCGGGACACATAATATCTAAATCTATAACACCTCTAGGGGCAGAACCCAAATCTAAATTGTCAACAACCACATGACAACTTTTCACCTATATGCTAGCTGTTTAGAATAATAAAGGCTTATTGCTTACTTAGGGCAGGTGACACGGGATGATTAATCGTTGAGAAAATGTTTACCGCCCCTGGGATCGAAAATAAATTCATCAATCTTGTTTAATAAATTTTAGATGTTTTGTTTTTCAATGCGAAATTCGATACACAATAAATGTTGCTTATAGAAAATCCCTCAATATTCGAAAATCTCATGAAAATCATAATATCTTAACACTCAGACTATCCACACTCATCACGTTCGTTAATCAAATTAATCTAGAATAATTTCGTAAATGTTGAAAAAAGGGGTTTTTTATTCGTTAATTCTTCACGGCTTAGCCATCCAATTTTTAATTTATGATTAAATTAAAAAAAATGTGTTGATTTTCATAAGAAATATTTAATAATAGTATTATTCAATGGCACATTTTTTCAGAGATCGTCTTTAATACAATATACCCCAATAACAACGATTTTGCGCATAAATATATGGAGAAAAATAAAAAAAGAGAAAAAAAAGTATGGAACGAATGTCTGTGGAGTTTCATCAAATTAAAAAAACGTTTTAGTGTTAAGACACTCCGTTTTCCGTCCAAATTGTTGAGTAACGGTACTTAACGTCATGGCTTCATTGTGGCGTTCAAATGTAAAAAATAATTAATTCCCCCGAGTGAGGATTGAACCTACACTAATGCTTTTACAATCAGACACTGTCCCACAACGCCACGAGGGCCTCTAAAAAGCTTAGGCAGAATTTTAGTATCATAATACAGACAACATTTGGGTGTCGACACCGCAATGTAAATAACAAGTCGGTATACAAATCGAGAAATATTATTTTCTCACAATCAAGCCTTTTCACTTCTCTAACTGAAAACATTTGTGTTTTTATATTAAGTGGTTGATTTTTATTTATATAAAACGACTAAAACAGAAATGACGTCAATGTTATTGGAAACTGAACTCAGATGATAATAAGTGATGAAACTTCGATCGATTTCACATATAGAACAGATTATATCTTTTAAACTTTCTTAGTTTTAGTGCTAAAACTCAATGGAACACTCCATTATCAAGACATTGCATGTTAAGTTCCGCCAACCTTAACGCTACGCTTTGTCATGGTACCAGAATGAGAAATGGGAATCGACACCACAAGCGTCGCGTATATAGAGACGCAGGTATAAACAATCTTAGTCTATAGAAATTAAAATATATTAATGTACTTGCACTCTATAGGACTATTATAAGATATAACTCCTTTTAAATCAATTAAATTAATTGGAATTTATGGCAAAAAATAGATGGCAAGCTATACAATAAATCAAATTACAAAAAAAAAACATGTTGCAGTCAACATGTATTAACGCTTTGTCTTGCACAATAGGATAGGGGGAACCTAGTAGGGACTAGCATCACATTACACTTAGACGCTGACTAAGCTGACTGAAGACACGTCAAATTTTAAACAAACTAGATTTGAATCACCAACCAGACGAAACATCTTTTTTACTACGCTATAAAGACGTCATACAAAAACATATACAATTAGAATATTTATCTCAAAAAAGCTTTTCCCTTTGCCCTTTCCTTGAAACGTTAAAAGAGTAAATAAGGCAGACTTTTTGACTCGCATCAAGAACACTCCAACGGGAAAACATTGAATTTATCCACGACAAAAATATTTGTAATTTATATCATATTCAAAGATTCCCTGCTTGTTTAATTTTGGTATATTTTGGTAAATATTTAAATGAATTAGCTTCTTATTCTACTGTTATATATATTACCAATCATCTTTTTCATACGTCTTTATTGAGCGACAGTGTCTAACTGTAAACATGACTATGTGGTTCGATACTCGAAGAAATGATTGTATCTGAATTATTTTCGTTTTACCAATATGGTAAGATCAAATGAATAGTTAGGCTCCGCCTTCTGAAAACTAAGCGGATTTTATTACAGAAAAAACAAGGAAAACGAGCGTTCGCGTCACTTAATGATAGGTCATCAGCGCCGCCCACGACCTCATGCAACACCAGAGGTACTACAGGTGGATTTGATTCTACAGCCTTTATGGTAGACGCACTTTATACAGGCACATATGTCATATAGACCCGGTGACACTGGTGCTGCAGTCAATTCTACAGTCGAACGTCACGTAGAAGGAAGTTCCTACAAAACTTGACAGTGGAGGAGTTCCACGTATCCAGATGATGAGGGTGATAGGCGTGTGCAAAAATGGAGAACTAGAATTTTAGTCCTAGGTTTTGTCCATCTACTCTATATTATGTAGAAGATGCGATTAGATTCAGTGACGATTTCGTGGAAAATAATATATTTTCACGCATCCTCCTCTTTTTGCTATATAAGCAGGGAAGATCTAGCCTAGTCTAGTCATTATGGTCTACATTTAATATCTACCTGGAGCGTTAAAAAAAAACATTTCATCTTAAAAACATTAAATATTCATACTTTATTCATTAGAAACGTTTCGATCGCGTTATTTCGCAACAATATCTGCCTCGCTGATTGTCATCCACATAATCCTTTGAAGAATTTATACCGACGATAATTCTCTGTGTAGCCATTCTTTGTTTAACATCAATGATTTTTATTCGAAACTGTTTATTGAAATTTTTCAAAGGCCCGGCCGTAACGAGTTATTTATGACCGATAATGGAATAAATATTAAAGTTGGTAATCACTTTAAAATCTTTTGTTCTTAATGCATTAAATCATTAATTTAAAATACAATTTCACTTTACTTAATATTTACGGATTGAGTAATATATTTTTAATAATGCATGTCAACAATTTTAATTTTGGCGCAATTGGGATATGCCTGTCTGGCCTGATTGTTGTGAGTTTAAACTTTAAATTTACTTTATTACTTATTTACTTATGGGCCGTCGCAGGGGCACAAGCATGCAACTAAACACTAACGCTGTAATATTGTAAAGATTGTAGGTTCAATTCCCAGTTGCTCCCAAGGAAATATTTTAATGGGTACGATACCCATTAAGATATTTCTTTGGGAGCTTCCTGCTATGTACGGAATATAGTGTGAAGCTGAGAACAAAAGAAGCAGGACAAAAAATCTAATTTAATTATCTCCTGATCCTAGAGACAATAAATAATTTATCTCTAGATTTTTAACACCTATCACTAGCTTTTACCTGTGGTTTTGCCCGCGAGGTCAAATTGAAATAACGTCACATGACACATTGGGAGTGTCCGCGGTAGCTCTGAGTGCAGGTGTAGTAGTTGGTTACATCAATCTTATTCAATCTTATTGATGTAACCAATTGTACGCATGATGTAATATAGCCTATGGCCTTCCTACATAAAAGGACTATCCAAGATTAATAATTTTTCAATTTAAATTAGAAGTTTTTGAGTTTAGATGGTTCAACCAAACAAACTCGACAACTATGTAATATTAGTACAGATTAATGAGATGTTTCAAAATTATTGTGACAGAGGCTTCAAATGTTAAAAAAAATATATAAACACAAAATACACAAATGCAAAATAACATAAAATTCATTTGAATTGAAAATTCTATAAAAAAAGCTTGTTCATTCTTTTAATATAGTCTGGTCGCCTCTTAAAGCCCTTTTCAGTTTTAGAACTACAAAATTCAGACCGATGTTTCTGTAAAAAGAATTTACTATGGGCTCGTGTTAAAGCATCGTCATTCAAATTTACTCGTAGGACAAGTATAATTAAAAAAACCAAAACATGTGCTTATGTAAAGATTTGAATAAAATAAAAATACATATTTATATTATTTTATATATTTACGTAATACATTATGTATGAGATGCGTTTTGCGTGAACCATAGAACGTAAAATCCTGTTCTTGTCCGTTCCCGTGAGGATTTCGTAGTGCTCCTTTCAAAGGATATCGTATCCTAAATTTCAGCGTTCTATTTCACATAGTTCCGGCTGTGCGTTAACTGTCTGTCACTCAGAAACGGATAAGTTTTATAAAAATAAATTTCGGGTTTCAGCGGGATTTGAATTGAAGACCTTTGTGACGGTGGTCGGAATGGCTGATTACAATTTTTTCACAACCACCTAATAGGGATTTAAATGAAAGGACTTGACTGTAAAACACGTCGAGATACATTTTTCAACTAATACTTACTAGATTTTTAATTAATGTATGTTTGTCAAATCTTGCAAGCTCAATTTAATCCATTATCCAGTTTTTGATTGAGCTGAAATTTGCATTACAATATTTCTGATGATGTAATAAAATGGCGGATTACAATTTTTTCACAACCACCTAATAGGGATTTAAATGAAAGGACTTGATTTGTAAAATACAATATAACATGAACACAAACAAACATCTAGAGATAGAGCTGGAAGGTGGCCTTGCGTTAATTAACAAGATTTTGCAATAGTTATTTCCTATTTAGTACAACTGACCTTTGGAATAAAAGCTTGTCTGTAAAACAGTTAGAGTTCTTGAAAGACTTGACAGATTTACATTGTAACATTATTTTTTTTTACAAAGCAATTTTTAAGTTTATCCTTAAATTAAGATCTTTATTTCGATTTTGACTCGAGCGTGCGACTTAAGCGCGACAGATTGTAGGTTTGATTCCCACTCGAGGAAATTAAATATATTATGTTTCATTTCTTAGCTCTGGTAACCAGGCACAGCGTAGAATTCCGTCATTCAATAAGAAATGCCTCCAGAACTTCGGAAAGTGGATAACGGAAATATCTTAATGGGAACGGAGTGTCTTAACACTAGGTTCTCAGGTTTCAATCATATGATATGATTGGAAACCTACTATTACCATCATTTATTTAAAGTACGTACGTCCTAAGTTCTTTTTATTTATCTTTATTTATTTATCTTATATATTCTTTATTTATCTTATACTTATTTTATGTTATCTCTCTGTCCGTCTGTCAAGACCATTTATCTCAAGATCGCCTGGAGGTATCAAGCTGAATTTAATATCAAATATTAAGGTCTACGGAAGAGACTATTACATTATTTCACCTTTATTTTCCATCACATACTTACCATTTATACTTATTAAATGAATATAATTATTTTCAAAACTTATGTTATGTAAATAACGTTATCGTTATTTTGATATAATTTCACATAACAATGTACAGTACATATTCACGTCTCATAGCCAAATATGTGCCCGCTACGATGTATGTTACGACGCTACGACGCAAGCACCATCTGGCCGGGCTCTACGTAGATTCGCTAAAATCACTCATCTAAGACTACGAGCTTTTATCTTATACTCTATACTATATATAAGGTAAGAATTAATAGACGCTGTCATTGCAGAAGTAGCCAAAAATTTATATATGTAGTTTTGTTTATTTAAATAAAATAAACATAATGTAAATGAAAATATAATAATGCAAACTGTATTTACATCGATTTCTACCAGTTTTCTTCTCTAAATCATTTCTGAGATTAGCGTGCATACGTCCACAGAGAAATAGTCAAGCAAATAAATATTGATTTGGGCAGATAGAGACCTCATTAATAGGTTCTTTCGTATACCTTCCATATACAGACAAAGACAGTTACTTACAATTTTACTATGAATAGACTGGCCGATCCCGTTGATTTTCGTAGGAATTTCTAAAAAAAAGCGCTCTACGCCGCCGCGTATTTCCGGCGTGTTATTTGTTCAGCCACTAAGTAACGAAAGAAGTTAATATTAAAATAAATCAGCTTCACTCTGTACCCCGCACACAGCAGGGTAGGCAAAAGGAACCTAGTGTTAAGACTCTCCGTTTCACACTTCGCCAAATTCTGGAGACATTGCGTGTTGAGTGGCGGAACTCAACGCCGCGATTTGCCTCGACACCAGAGCGAAGAAATGGAAATATAAATTAAAGAAAATATTTAATTTCCTCGAGTCACACTTTGTGCTCCTGCGCCACGACTGGCCTCAATATTTTTTTATACATCCTCTTTATTTACAAAAAGATTATCTAAGGCGAACGAATTCGCGCCCACATTAAAATTAATTTTGTTTAAACTGCTCAGCTGCGAACTAAAACAAATCACACTAGCTACATTAAATATATGATCATTTAACATGTAATGTAAACAATAATGTGTTAAAGTTTATCCGATATTTTAGATTACTCCAATTTCTGCTTTCAATACTATCACTTTTCATTCACGATACAAAATGTTTAGTTTAATTATAGCGCTAAAACTATTGAGTATGCATTATTCTAAATTGCTTGTATGCTGTTAATTGGTAAATTACAAGTAAAATAGAATATTATTATACCTTATTTACAATACTGTAGTAAGTAGACTTTTAAAATTGTATATAGATTTTGTATCGACATCTTCACCTTTTTAGAAGATAATTGTAACCATAATTGATATATGCTTGATAACCGTGCCTATAGAATCTAGAATTAATAAATTTATATTACGTTTTTCCTGTAATTTTAATAGGCAACAGAAGATACTATGTACTCAAACTCATACATATTTATATAGCAAATCGCCAAAATACTTTATGAAAGTTTCAAAATACTAATATTACATTTTTATCTTCAAGCATAATGCATCGAATAAAATGCTATCTGATTTTACGACTATATTAAACGAGCTGGGGAATCTTGTAAGAGGCTAATATATAATTCAAATGTTAGGAGCATTACGAGATCATTTACCCTATCGGTAATAGAGTTGTTTTGCTTCCCCTTATTAACTATTCAGTCATAAAATATTTTATCTATAATTTAGACTAGATATTTATCAGAAGATTGCATTAGGGTTAATTTTTTTTTTACTATATCCTTATATCAAGATCCTTCCTTAAATCCTAAAAATTACAAAATTTACAGGTTGCTTACAAAATTAGGTATTAATATAATTTAATCTTCTACGTATAAAAAATAAAAAAGAAAATACTTTAAAAAATCTTAAACGCAGAAAAAAAACAAACAAAAATATCTATTTTTTATACATAATATAATTTTAATATTAATCTTACCTTACACTACAGTCACTTCACAACACTACACTGACAAAAAAGCACTCCCTATCAAACTGTCACTGGGTTAGTTCGAAAAACACCGCGATTCCTCTATGGAAAAGTGGCACAAACGTCTGCCCTCGTCCAAGGGGAATGTATCACTGAGGCTGCTACGGGCGTAGGAACTACGGCGCGCGCATCTGTATACGAAAACACTAATTTAAATATATTTATCAAGCTAATTCTGTAAATTGAACTAAATAATGACATTACGCCACCGATGTTCGTTTCCCCCTGATTTTGGAGGACAAGGTGATGATATCTTGGGTAATCATCTGTTGTAAATAGAAATATTTGATTAGCTGCTATAATATGTTTAGATTTTGGGATTTGAGACGTAAATACTCTTAATTATATGAAATATTTTATTATTGTAGATTTTTAGTGTAGATTCATGCTGCATGCACATGAGGCCGTCGTGGCGAAGTGGAACAGCATTAAACATAATAGTAGGTTGTGTATTCAATCTCCACTTGAGAGTATAATTAGGTATATTTAATATGTTTTCATTTTACCGAAGTGGTAAAATGCATGTAATCAAAAAATGAGGCGTTAAACTTCGCCACAGGCAATGTTTTAAAAATTGAATGGACAATAGACAACAGAATGTCTTAGCATTAGGCATTACTTTTCTTCTTATTTCATCCTTTCTTTACCCTTTACAATAAATGTTATGTCACTTTTGGTTTCTGTAAAATCAAATAATATACTCATCTGATATTGTTTCATCCCCTCATTAAATATTCCAAATAAATACAGCCACTGTAATGACCTTCTGGTCTAGTTATTACTTGCCGCTAATTGAGTAACCAGATATCGTAGATATGATGACCAAAACAGATATTTGCGGCATAAACATCTGTCCATATTTTGTAATTATAAACGTATTTATTGTATATACAAATAAAATCCTCCACCACCACCACCATATATATTTCCACGATACCAAAATACAAACAAACAATTTTAATTTTTTTGTCTGTCTCTCTTTCTGTTTGTTCTGACTGATCTCCGAAATAACTGAACCTATAGTTAAGGGACTAACACTGAATAATAGATGGCGTTGCAGAGGAACATAAAAGGCTACTTTTTAAGCCCAGAATTCCCTCAGGATCGGCTATCGATGGCTAGGGCTAGAGAGTATCTTCTATCGTTAGATGGTTAGGCGTCATCAAGAGCAATACGATGAGTTCTATATCCCAGGTTCCGATTCAACAGTTAACCGATAGCCTCTTGCGACTTCCTCACATCATAATTTTTGAGTTCTATCAAAACTGTTATAATTATTTCTCTGAATCGATAAGCCAACGCGCGGCGTTGGGTTCCATCAATTCAAATAATAAATGTAAAAAAGTACATTATTAAATACTTACTACTATTTGAGACTAGACTACACAGGGCACAAAGTGTACCTGACGCGAATGTTTGTGGGTTCGATTCTCACGCGAGGAAATGAAATATTTACTTAAATTTATATTTTCACTTCTTTGCTCTGGTGCCTCTCAACACGAAATGCCTCCAGAATTCGGCGGAAAGTAGGCAATGGAGTGTATTAACACTAAGTTCCCTCTGTCTACTCTGCTGAGTGCGGGATAGAGCGTAAAACTGAATAATTTATTTTTTTATTTTCTACTAAGTTCCATATAAAATTTAACTAAACTTAAGAAAAATACACCATACTCTATCCTTTAAATTAAAAATATTTGATTTACCGTACGAAAAATTATTACAACTTTTTTTCTTCTTTACATTTATATTTAGCCATATATGGCTTGATTTGGCATTGGTTAAAATTAATATATAAAAAATAAAAGTTATTAAAAGTAACGTAGAAAAAAAATTGCCGCAGTTCAGTATATTTTTCAATTTTTATATATTTACTATCGCTGTTCATAATAGAACATTTTTCTCTAGAACCTTGACTTTAGTTTGAGTTCATATTTTATGTAAAGGTTTTTTTTTAATTTTTCATGCATTGCTCTTAGTAAAAAATCTGGAGTGGGAACCTTTTCCTACACCCATGCCCATACTGCTCATTTATTATGAATTCAACATTTAGTATATTAAAGAGTAAATATTGTTATAACATACAATTACAATTTATTTGCATAAATATCAAAAATGGAACATTGTATTGAATTTATGTTTTTACTTTGAAAGTAAATTAAAATAATAGATATAAATAAAATATCGATGATACTCCACTAATCAAAGGAATTAAGAGCATTCAGAATGTGTATCACATCAAAATTAATTCTAGAAATTTAAATACATTTTTTTTTAGTTTTTCACTGTTCCGCACATAGCAGGGTAGGCAGAGGGAACCTGAGAACCTAATGATGTTAAGACACTCCATTACACTCCAGTTCCCCACTTGGGAGTGGCGAAACTCAACGCCGCCCTTCGCGTCGTCACTAAAACAAAGAAATGAAAACATTTAATATTTCCTTCCCCTGACTAAGAATTGAACCCGCAACCGTCGCGATTACAGCCTGCGCGACGACGCCACAAATATAAAATATTTGTCCTCTTTTAAATTACGAAAATAAAGAAGTGCCATTGAGGTTTTAACTTAGCACTTCAATGAAATAAACAACTCGCACAGTTATTAATTCCAAAACTAATATATAGTTTTAAAATATATTTCAATATTTAATACTTACGAAATTATTTTATCCAACTTTCAATATAACAAGTCAAAAGTTGCAACTTTGTGAATTTTAAATGTAAATTGTGCGCGAAATGAAAATTTACACCACCGAACTTACTATAGCTTTTAATCGTTTAGTACTAAAAGTAATTATTCTACATATTAAAAATTAATAAGTAATATAATAAAATGATATTTAATGATTTTAATATTGATTACAATCATCAATAAAAGATTGATTTCATCACTGTGCATTTTAATTTTAGTTAGTCAATTTTCCTTAAACTGGCAATAACAAGTTATACCTATATAACATTCTATATTACCAATAAAAGTCAGTAATTGTCAGCTTAATAACAGATTTTTTTAACTTCACGCTGTATCCCGCACATAGCAGAGAAGGCAGAGGGAATCTAGGCACCTAGTGTTAAGCTACCCTGTTATTTGAAGTTGATGACAGTGGACGAGGCGAAAGAGGTATATAGAGACCGTATCGTTTGGTGCTCCGTTCTCTCTGACTACTCCGCTAGCGATAAAGCATGAAGTTGAGTTAAGTTACATTACTTCGGCCTGGCACCAAGGCAAAAGCCCGGCGCTAAGTTCCGCCACTGAACACGCAATGCCTCGCAAAATTCGGCGGAAACTGAACAACGGAGTGTCTTAACACTAGGTTCCTAGCTACCTGCCTATCATGCTATATGCGAGATACAATGTAACGCTGGTTTTTATTTTTTATAAATGGATTACATTAAAAAGGCAGGTAGTGCGCTGTATTGCGGTCAATTCCATTGGAGTATCGCGGACGTAGATTTATGAACGTGTTGAGTGACAGTTTTCTAACCGTTTTCCTTAGCTTCCTGTCGTTGTAGGCGATAAAACATCTTTCAATTCTTTTTTTTTATGACTTTTATAAATTTAGAAGTTAGTTTTGTATTACAGGCACAAGCATGTGACAACGTTGTGGATTCTGTTCCAGGAAAGGTCAAAGGATTTTTTAAATATTTTTATTAAATATCTCTGATGTAGAGGCAAAGCGCTGCGTTGAGTTCCGTCACTCAAAACGCAATGCCTCCAGAATTTGGCGGAAAATGGAGAAAGGGGTACCTTAACACTAAGTTCTTATCTTGCTGTGTGCGGGATACAGCGTGAAGCTGTATATACAACTTGACCTTCACGCTCTACATCACATATCGGGGTAGGCAAGAAGGCTCTTATATTAAAAAAACTCGGTTTTCCGCTTTCCCGTCAATTTCTAGACGTTCCTAAGACAGGAGGTATAATCAAATATTGCAATAACACAATACGTAATAAAGTATAATATTTAAATACTAAAAATGGACTAGACGTATTCTCTTTTCGTTAATAAAAATAAAAATCCTTTGTACAGTATGTATTGTTTATTTAACATAACTTGTTACATAACAAAAAAAACAAAGTAAATAGGCTAAAATAAAGTGAAAAATGATATTACTTTGTAAAATCATTGATGCACTAATAATATTTTAATATGTGTTTACACTATAAATACTTGGATTTATTGTAACGGCCAAAATGTACGAAAAATGCAAATTAATATCAGAGATTAGATTGTTCCCAATACGGCTGGAAACGGGCGTTGCCACATATATATTAATAAAATAATATTTCCATTAAAAACGAACTTTTCCTAGTAAAAACAATATGAAAAGTAAATAAGAATATTCCAATAAATTTACAATTTATCTCAGAAACATTATTATAAAAAAACCGGCTGCAAAAATCACAGTTATTGTTTACATGAAAAACAGGGGAAATGTAAAATGCTTGGCTTATTAACGATTTCAATTGGAAATAAATTTCCCGAAACACAATGTAGGTGCTATATTTTATTATATTTTTTTGTTTTTTTATGCATTTTTATTACAAAAAAAGCGTAACGACTTTATTTACTGATCTGTAGAAATCGATATAACATAAGTATATATAACACTGCCGTTTGTGAGTGACTGACAGGCCACACACATCCGAAACTACTCCAGGTAGGGCACTGAAATTTGGCATATAGATTCCTTGGGGAGTGGAGAGAAAAAGAAGAGGATTTTTTTAGAATTACTAAGGAAATCAGAAAAATCTAAAAAATGAAAATAGCATACCATTCTATAATATTAAAATAAGTGTTGTTATATTTTTACAAGCTTAACAATATTTTATATGAAAAAATGAAATACAAAAAATATCAACATTCTAATTTTTCAAGAAATATTATTTTTACCATTATAGAGTGAGTAGCAAGGAGTAGCAGAGTAGAAAAGAATGGAATTCCTTTAAATACGCATATATTACGGTTTTGATTTTAAAAACGTTCTTTAAACTTTGGGTTATTATTAACTATCAGGTAGTTTATTCTTAATCAGCAGGCTTTTATTAGGTCGAGCTGTAACAATCGAACAACTTGTAATAATTATATCTTCATGAAACTTGTTAATTATACATAGCGTAGGTGACAATACAATATTATGGTATAAACGAGCTAGGTAATGATTGTGCCTGGATCTCTATATTAGAGCTCTTCAGAGCTTACTAGTAAGCTATTCCAGAGCTTAGGCTCATATAGCAACAAGCAAACGTTATAACATTTGTATGACTTTTTAGAAAAGCGTATATTTTTTTATAGTTTTTCTTTAAAAAACATATTATGTATCTATTTAGAGATGGCATTTATAAAACATCATTATTTTCATTAAAAATTACACCAAAATGGTGCTCGAGAAAAGTCAGCATGATAATTTTATACAAGTCTAACGTCACTTATACCAAAAATAACAGTGCTGTATCTCTTCTCAATACAACACTCAAGCGTTGAGTACACTCAAGACAAATATTTATGTTATACCACTCCCTCTAATTGCATTGTTCTTCAATTAACGGAAGAAAAAGACACAAACATTGTTTAGTGAGAATAGATTTATTTAAGTGTGAACTAAAGAATGTATTTAGTTTAGATAAACGCATATTATTCGTTAAATTTAGTTTTTCTGCTATATATATAATAGTGGATTGCCACGTGTCCAGGTGGTGGGGATGATATTTTAGTTTGTGACGATCATATATAGATAGATCAAACAGTTCCTCAAAACACTCTCAGCAGAACAGGTACGAACACACAGCGATGAGACGTCAAAGTGTCACTACGTTGTATGCGATCAAATGGGTCAAGTTGATACTGGGGTGCACCAGCCTAGAGATGATAACAGTATTTTTTTATGAAAATGATAAGGCAAACGAGCGTTCAGGTCATCTGATGGTAAATGATCACCGCTGCCCACGATCCCGTGCAACGCCAGAGGAGCTTACGGAGACACATACGGTTGCCGGTCTTTAATGTGGAGATAGACGCGCTTTTTGAAGGTTTTTATGTCATATCGACCAGGTAACACTACAAATTAAAATCTTTAAATAAAATCAAATACACAAATACAAATCTTCGTATTTAAACGTTATCTTTATATTCTATCTAAAGCTCAAAATGTTTAACTAAAAACATTCAAAATTACCATAATAATCAAATCCCTCGAAATTTTAACACCCAGAATTCCTTATAATTAAACTAAATTTTCAATTACCAAAAACAAAATTAATATACACACAGTTTCTAAATACATAATAAAACGACGGTCTGCCCTTTGTCTAGCGAGGCGTGTCACGGCGAGGTGGCGATCTCATCTCTTAAAAGCTTTCGACGATCAACTCCGTTATTTAGCGATAGATTCTGTCCCACCTCAATGCACGGATTGGATTTCTTCGAGTATTTCTGTACATTTCTTTAGAAATATTCAATTGGATTTACCTGGTTGTACCTTGTTTGAGGTAATATAAAGTGTTGTGTTTTTTTTATTTTTTCGCTCAAATTCGGTGGGAAATGGGGAACGGACGGAGTATCTTAACTCTAGGTTCCCTCTGCCTACTCTGCTGTGTGCGGGGTACAGCGTAGAGCTGACTTGATTGTTTTATTTATTTATTATTTTTTATTGTTTTGTCAGCGTAAGCGGCGTCTGACTATAAACGAAACGGTTGTGGGATTGAATACCATTCGGGAAAATTCGTTATTTTAATATTTTAATTGTTTTGGCTCTAAAGAATACAAAACACAGCGTTCAGTTCCGCAATAACACAAATGGCAGAATATTTCGAAAATGGGACGGTGCTTAGAGAACGAAGTATCTTAACACTAGGCTAGCTCTTCAAATATATTGAATCAATGTAAGTCGAAGTATTTTCAAAGGAATTATTTTCTTTCCATTTATTTTTCTTCAAATAGTAATAATCTAACACTGTTAATTACTGCCCTGACATAAAATAATGTAAAAAAGTAATACAGCTGAAGCAGTTTTAATTTTAACCAATTTATAATTTTGTAAATTAAAAATTGTAATGCAGTTAATGTGATAAAACTACATTAACATCCAATACCACAATGTATCTACATACTTATTTTAGCCTTATACTATATCCCACAGATAGCAGCGTAGATGAAGGAAATCTAGTATAAATACACCGAATGGGAATCGAATTCACAGCCGTCGTAGTAACATTCAGACACTATGCTGCTGCTGAATAAAAAATAATAATTTGTATAAATAAATAAATATTTCAAATATCTAAGATTAACGTCAAAGTTGCAGCACACAACAATATAAAAGTTATATTACATAGCATACAAAATATCAAATAGGCATATTTAATATTAGAAGAGCAATTATTACTTAGAGTTGTACAATCAAAAGTTAGCCGAAGTCACTTTAAAATAAATAAGAGAAAATTGGCTGTACGCTTAGATCGCAATTTTCAGAATTATTCGGTCCACTGAGACTATTTGACTTAGACGACTCGAAATCGTCGAATATTAAGGGACTGTAAGTTTGGTTGTACAGCGGTTTATTTTAAATAACTACCTATATCTTATATATATGTAAAATAAGGTTGTTGTGCACATCGGTACAGCGCTGAGTGTAATCACCATGGTTGTGGGTTCAATTCTTAATCGAATTATTTTCATTTTCTCGCTCCTGTAACAAGAACAATATAGTCTTGAAAAATGAGCGGAAAGTGGCTAATGGAGTGGCTTAACATTATTTTTCCTCTGCTTACTACTACATGTGGGATACAGTGTGAAAATAACAAGAAATAATATAATTAACTTACTATTGTACGTTCGCCTTATAACAAATTGACTACTAAAACGGAATAAATCGGCTTCACACTGTATCCCGTACACTGCAGGGTAGGCAGAGAGAATCTAGTGTTAAGACACTCCGTTCCCTACTTTCTGCAGAATTCTTGAGGCATTGCGCGTTGAATGGCAAAACTCAACGCCGCGCTTGTCCTCGACACCAGAGCGAAGAAATGGAAATATAAACTTAAGTAAATATTTCATCTCCTCGAGTGGGGATCGAACCCACGACGTCGGTTTTACAGTCACACTTTGTGCTCCTGCGCCACAACTGGCGTCTGAATTTGAAAACTTGACTACTATATTGACTGTTGTCACTAATTGACTACTAAAAAAAAAATTAAATTAGCTTCACGCTGTATCCCGCACACAGCAGGGTAGGCAGAGGGAACCTAGTGTAACACACTCCGTTCCCCACTTTCTGCCGAATTCTGGAGGCATTGCGTGTTGAGGGACAGAACTCAACGCCGCGCTTTACCTCGACACCAGAGCGAAGAAATGGAAATATAAATTTAAGTAAATATTTCATCTCCTCGAGTGGGAATCGAACCCAGAACCAGTCGGTTTTGCAGTCACACCTCGTGCCGCTGCGCCACGACCGGCCTCGAATTGATTACTATTAATTTAATATTATAATAATTAATTTAAAAATATATATTTATGAATTTTCAAAAAATATAGAAACATTATTTCGTTATATATTCATACAATTGAAAGTAAAATAAGAAAAGTTTTATTTTTAACTCAAAATTAATGTATTTAAATACTTATCTTCAATATTCCATTCGTTGTTTCCAAATGAATATAAATTTACCTGCAATTTAACAAGCGTTAATATTTAACTTTTAAATATCACCGCTGTAGCGTAGTGCATATGATCAAAGATAAAGGAAACAACAGGTTCAAATATAATATGCAACGTGTATTTCTATAGTGAGGTAGCAGCGGCACAGTGAGTTTCCGCATAATATTCAAGATATTGCGTATTGAGTGGTGACACTCAACGCCGCGCTTTGTCTTGTTACTAAAATAAGGAAATTAAAGTAATTCGTTCTTCCGGGTGGAAATCGAACCCATAACTGTCGCATTTACACGCTTGTGCGCCAAAACGGCCAATATATAAGAGAATTTTTGTTATATATATTCGTAGTGTGCACTCAGACACCTATTAATTATATCATGGCGGCGTTTAGCAAAAAATTATAGTGGATCATCATCATCAGTATACAAGATTTAATAATTTTAAATAAAGTATTTAAACTGTAAGTTTTAATTACTGTAATATATGTATGTAACATTACTGTACATTGTGTAACGTAGTAAGGGGCCGTTCAAGTATTACGTAAGCAGTTTTTTTGCAATTATTGACCCCCCCCCCCCCCTCCCCTATGTCATCAAAAATAAACAATCCTCTTACAAATATTTCATTGAAAACGGCAAAAATAAGCAAACCCAAGACTCCCCCGCCCCCCTACAGTGCTAACGTAATACTTGAACGGCTCCTAAAATTAAAAATCAAATCAGCTTCACGCTGCATCCCGCACACTGCAGGATAGGCAGAGGGAACCTAGTGTTAAAACACTTTCACAGACGGCGGAGACACGTTCCCCACTTTCCGCCGAGTTCTGGAGGCATTGCGTGTTAAATGTCGGAACTCAACGCCGCACTTTGCCCCGACACCAGAGCGAAGATATGAATATATAAAATATAAATGTAAGTAAATATTTTATTTCCTGGAGTGGGAATCGAACTCACAACCAGTCAATTTTACAGTCACACCTTGTCCCTGCGCCACGACTGGTCTCAAGTAAATGATTGATGCATAACTGTAGTAAAAGATTGATGCATAACATATGCACATTTAAAAATATTTACAATTACATCAACGGCGTATTGAGCGGCGGAACTCAACGCCGCATATTCGCTTCGTCACGAAAGCAAAGAAAACGAAAATATTAAATATTTAATTCACTCCAGTGGGAATCCAACCCACAACCTATCGCTTTAACAATCACATTTCGTGCCCCTGCGCCACGACTGGCCTGAATAATATGATCTCTAAAATATATTCTTATATTCATCAGCTTCACGCTGTATCCCGCACACAGCAGGATAGGCAGAGGGAACCTAGTGTTAAAACACTCCGTTCCCCACTTTCTGCTAAATTCTGGAGGCATTGCGTGTTGGGTGGCAGAACTCAACGCCGCGCTTAAGCTCGACACCAGAGCGAAGAAATGGAAATATAAATTTAAGTAAATATTTAATCTCCTCGAGTGGGGATCGAACCCACAACCAGTCGGTTTTACAGTCACACTTCGTGCCGCTGTGCCACGACTGGCCTCTTATATTCATAATTCAAATAAATCGGCTAAGCTGCATAATTACCATTGCACTAAAGCATCCAACGGGAACCAAAACCAGACCATAATATCTATATAACTCGAGGATCATAATACGAGATGAATTAAAACAGTAGATTTAACGAACGTGTCTTTGTAATTAGACCGAGTTCAAAGGACGTGACTCTTTTAATTGCACTTTGCTTTACAAGGGAGCCCGTAGCAATTTCAATTCGTGTAATAATTCAAAGAAACTCACTAAGCTACGTTGGTACGATGCGGGAAGTCAAATGTCGCTGAGATAGCCTTGTTGGAAGCATTTTATTACTTTTTTTTAGTTTCAATCGTTTAAGTCCAGTACAGCAGAGTAGGTAGAAGGAACCTGGGCACTTAGTGTTGAGACACTTCGTTTCCATTAAGACACCTTCGTTCCCTACTTCCCGCCGAGTTCTGGAGGTATTGCATGTTGAGTGGCAGATCTCAACGCCACGGTTAGTCTCGTTAAGCGAGCGAAGAAATGAAAATATTTAATATTTAATTTCCTCGAGAGGAAATCGAATTCACATCCTGTCACGTACAATCAGCTCACTTGTGCCCCTGCGCCACTACTGGCCTCATTATTACTTTTTGATTCAAATTTAAATTCACGTTGTATCCCGTATACAGGTAGGCAGAGGGAACATAGTGTTAACACTCCGTTCCCCATTTTCCGGTGAATTTTTCGAAGCATTGCGTGGTAAGTGGCGGATCTCAACGCCGGGCTATTGCCTTGATGCCACAGCGAAGAAATTAAAATATTAATAAATAATAATTCCCTCGAGTGGGATTCGAACTCACAACCGTCACGTTAGACTCATATCCTCGTGACCCCCTCCATTTTATTACTTTTTGATGTGAATTAGCTGTAATTAAAGGAAAATCTTTCCTTATATATACCTATGAAATTACGAAACGGCTGTGGGGTAAACTTCGGTTTGCCATTTGTTTACGACTGTAATAAAATATGCCGAATTGTTTGATAAATTAATTATTTACTTGTTTTGTATTTAACGCTATCGTAGCTCAGTGGGTAAATGTTATTCACTCAGTTCTATCTCTTTTGTTATAAAAAACATAATTCATCAGAAACATATTCAATTTTTTTATTTATTCGCTCTATTGTAGAGGCAGAGCGCGGCGTTGAGTACCGCCACTCAACAGACAATGCCTCTAAAATTCGGCGGAAAGTGGAGTTGTTTTAATAACATGGTCCCTCTGCCTTCCTACCACATGCGGGTTACAATAAGAAGCTGAAAAATATGAATATAAATAGTAAGTAATATCAGAAAATTTTGACAATTTCGAAAACTATACTGTGTATATGTATTATATATTTTGTTTCTATATGATAAATAAAGGTCAATTTTATATTATTTTTACATTTTTGAATGATATGAAAATGTTCAAAACGACAAATATAGCAGGTTACAAAATATAAGAGATAATAAATATAACAGATTTAGCAGGTTTATACTCTAAGCCGACGACATTTTATGTATACAACTTTTGTATAACTATGGTGTATATGCTGTACTTTTTAGATATTATATATAAAAAGCAAATTACTATTGAATAGGTAATTTTCATCATTGCTAAACAACCCATGTTCCTGGCAATATTTTCCGAAGCACCGATACTGTGATATTAAAGATCCCTTATTTGGATAGGACTAACAAACATCAACAAAATTGTATCACTATCGATTATAATAACACTCAACACGATGCGAAAAGAATATAACATATATTTTTTCTATCACTACTCCATTAAGCTCCTCTAGTAAGTAAATATTATAGCTTTTAAATGTCCCAAATGAATTATTGTGAACGTACCTTTTGGTTATTCTTACTACAAATTTATTATTTTTATACAATTTTGTATAAAAATCTTTTTCTTGATAACGTCTTATAAATCGATGAAGGCCAATTGCGCGCACGAAATAGCACGACTCATTGTCACGTTCCGCCGGAGCCGAGTGTGCAAGCGAGAACGCGGAAGAAGCAAGCATCCATGTGTATCCAATAATTGTCACTCTTACTTGTTAAAAAATATTTGTCTTAACAAGTTCTAATAAATGTAATTCTATGGAAAAAACATTTGAAATTCTTTTTAGAGATCTCCTTAAGATATACAAATATCTTATATAATAAATCAATTCAATTCACAAAAGCATTATGCATCAGTATTATCATTATTATTTCTAATGACGTAAAATTATGTATGTAATATGTAAGTCAATTTTAAACAGAGCCAATTTTTTATTACGAAATAGTATTTGGTTAACAAATTAAAAATTGTAGTTTCATGCTTAATCCTACGCCCTCTACGGTCCCTTCTTACACGACTTGCTTTTCGAGTTCGATCTCTATTAGGGGGAATGATTTTATGTAATTTATTTTCAATTCCGCTACTCAACAGGCAAAATCTGTCTGAAAAATTCAATGCAAAGTGCCTCTACCACTTTCCATCTGCCTACCATTATATGAGGGAAAAACCGTGAACCTGCTTTTCTGGAAATATACTACTGTCATAAAATAACAAAAGGAATGTACAATTGATATACTTCTACTTCCGCTATTCGATTAATTTAGTTCAAAAATCTCGTTTTTTGGAACATCAGTCAGTCAAAAACAAGAACAATTTCACAAAGCTTTTTCCAAGTCACCGCTCGAATAGAGTTCGCTTAATATTATTCACAATGCGAGTAACGTTACTTGTTTAATATACAAATAAAGATCCAGTATAAAATACTAGTGACCCGCTCCCGGCTCCGCCCGCACTAATTTTATAATTATTTATTTTAGTATTCTTTTTATATTCTTTATTACTTTTCTTTAATATCTATATATTGAAAACTAAAGTTTCAGCCAATTCAATAAAACATTTATTTGTAGCAATATTATTACTACATTGATAAAAGTAATAATAATATTAAGTAAATAATAGTTACATAATAGTTTTTCTTGTATATCTTTCATGTACAAATTTATTATACAGGGTGGAAGTGTCAGTGAACCATTTGCGGAAACATCATATAGGGTAATATATATCACTATCCATACCTAAAGAAATTAATAAAGATGTCTCAACAGTTTGAACGTAGGATTTTTTTTTCATTTCACGATTTCTATCCATAAGGGAGAGGTGGCATGAAAGAGCCAGTTTACTAAACGAAGCAAAAAAATATACTTTTAATTAAAGAACATAAGTTTTTTTTATCTCAAATTATTATTCATTTATTAAACTAGATAATTTCATACGAAATAAGCTTTAAATACAATAAAAAAGCAATAAAATATTCATTTAAAAAAAATGTGTCATTTGGCTCTTTCATAACATTTCGGTATTGAAAGAGCCACCAAAAGTTATGAAAGAGCCAGTCTTATATTATGAGATGTGAATAGTGAAAATTATGCTAAATAATAACAATGCACTCTTAAATAAAATCAATTTAATAATCCTTATTAAAAAGTAATGTTTTTTTAAATTATATTAATCATTTTAAGTAAATAATTCTAACAATCTCATATTATTTAAATCAATCATATTATATTATTTTATTTATATTATTTTTTTTAATATTTTAGAGGCGGATAGTTCTTTTATTAATAAAAATCACGAAAATTAAACTAAATAATAAATTAATAATATCTTCTCAAAAACAACATACTTAAATTATGAGATCTTTTTTTAAAAAATATTGCTCCATTCAATCGTCACTATTTTTATTTGTATTGGACTTTGTTTTGCTTCAATCTACTTTTTTTTTACTTCAGCCAATATGATAGAATCAGACGAATTCGGGT
>JAATLQ010035865.1:22796-32814 GCA_013421005.1 Heliconius erato x Heliconius himera | reverse complement strand
CGAGTCTTTATGTGCATCATATTTATTTGTACCGTAGTACTTAATAGTTCGACTCGACCGCTGCCTTCCGAGCATCACCACCACCTATATATACAGAACGACGGTCGCGACACTCGGGACGACAATACACGAACTCGTCTCGATTAATATTTTGTTCAAAATATATAGTTTGTATTATTCATAATTAACTATGTTATTTATGTGCATTGCCATGCATATTTTATTTTATTTATTTATTTTTTTACTTATACTCAAGGTATATACTGTTACACTGTGCGTTTGTTCACGAACTTCAATACTCTCAGAAATGGCTAAACCGATTTAAGTGTACAGTGTGCACTATTGTACTTTGGCAAACTGCCCTTAATATTAAGTATTTGTGTTATTTCAATGATTTCATAAGTAAAAAGATTATATTAATATAAATTATTTTGTAAATTGCTCTAAAAATACTATTTCATTGAACTGGCTAAAACTTTGGTTGAAAACCAATGTATATAAACTCAGCTTTACGCTGTATCCCGCGTAAAGCAGGGTAGGCAGAAGGCACATAGTTTTAAGACACTCCATTCTCCACCAAACTTTTAGAGGCATTGCGTGGCGGAAGTTTTGCATTGGTGCCATGACGAAGAAATGAATATATTGATAAATAATCCCCAAGTGGGAATCGAACCCGCAATCGTCACTTTACAGTAACACTCTTGTGTTACTAAAACATGTAATTAATCCAGTTTAGTAAATAAATAATTGTGTTATTCAAGCGGGCCAAGATGCGAACGGGTCGTTAGTGTTGATGTAAATGTATGGAAAATAGCAAAGGCACATTATCTGAATGAGACTTTCCTTCCTTTCCTTTTTTGTATCTTTTCCCATATATGGACCATATACTATGTTGCTATCATGTAGTTTGTCTTAGAGACACAGTTTTTATAGCATTATCTTCAGGTCTATTTTAAAAATTTAAAAATAAAATTGTTACATTAATCATACACATACGTATCTCAGACACCTTGAGTCCAGTATATCCCAAACTATTCTTGTACGCGTCAAGACTACTGGCGCCAGATGGAGCTTCCGTCATACTAAGAAGGTACTGGGCGAATTGTTCCGCAAGTATTTGCGTTCATTTCGCGCCATACACTAAACGAGTTGTTTTAGTTGAGGGTGTATGAGAGACGTATGTTTATGAATTTATGGTTAAGAGTTATTAAATAGTAAGAAATACATATATAGTTATATGTGTGTAGTTATATATATGAAATAAAAAGTCACTCACTTTAAAATACACAGTTTATTTTCTTTAAATTTAAAAGTCCACAACTCACACAATATAATACTAAAGTTTAGACGGCACGAAATAAAAGTCAAGACACAAGCACAGTAGAAGGTAATTACAGGATATAATTACCTTCCACTGTGAAACAAGTAAAGAAGGAGAAATTGTAAGAAAAACACAGAATAGACAATCCACGTGGCAATAATGGCAAGCAAGCAAGAGACATGACATGTGAGCGCATATGTCGTCTTCAATAAAAGTATCAATAGGGATGTTAAAGTCGATATTGCATATGGCATTATATTATAAATAATTATATAATTAAACTATTTTTATTTATGTAAAATGTTAGCCACACATATGTATATAATTATTTCCATAAATTATATTTTATAAATATAAAACACTTAACTAATGGCCATGTTGGTAGTTGACATTTGTCTATAATTTGGTCTTCTCTTATCGTCAGCTCCGAGACCGGACATTATAAAGCTAAGTACCAAATCGTTACTTTTTAAGTATTAGGTTATTGTATGTTCCTATTTGCTGGTTAAATAAATAAGTTGTTAATTAATGCTAGTAAATAATATTATAAATACTTGTATAATATATAAATCTATATAAATTTGTTATGTAGGTAGTTAAGTAGATAATAAAATGGTATTGATATCATAAACTTCTTTTCTTATAATTTTATGTTGAGTTACCTTATATACTAATAAATATAATAAATATATAAATTTAATAACTTGTTTTACTACTGTAACCTTAAATTACTATTTCAATTATTTATAATTAAATTTTTAAACTCTATATTAACTTTAATTCTACGATTCTACTAGCTCCTTCTGTGTGTTCTCTACAACAACCTGACAATTGCGAAGTGGTTGGTGCTCGATTTTTAATGATCAAGCCTAAATGCAGTACGAAATATTTATTTATTATAAGAAATTAAATATAAGCCAAAAGTCTATTTTATAGTATGAGAGTGACACGCCCCACTAAGTTAAAATTATTTAATTATAATACGTTTTATTATTCCGATTATTTTGTTAGCTTTTTTTTGTGTCGATATTAATCGTAGTAAAGTATTAACTTTAAAAAAGTCAAACAATACAATTTTATTTCTTTAATCTTCTTAGCAGAGCGAATTGTATTATCACCACAGCGAAGTTAGCGATTGATTTTACTATTTCAAATGGCAATTTTGAGTCAATGGTGTATAAACGACATGCTTGCATCTTCGAAAATGTTACTTTGTTTAATCGCAGTATGTTCTTGCATATTCGTAATATATCTAAAAAATAAAGAATTTATTTTATTTATTTACAATGATATATTTATAGTTTTTGTATAATAATTATTATAAATTAATATAATAATTTATAAATTATCGATTTTTTATTATGGGATACTGTCCGATCTTAAGAATATTCAATGGCAAAAGAGTGTCTTCTAGTGTAAGAGCGACACAATTTATTATACAACATATTTGTTATTTTGATATATAAGCTTTATCACTCTAAAGTTTCATTCAAATAAGTTTAGTAGTTTTTACTCGGAAATGGAATAAATATTCATTCTCGCAAATGTTTACGTTTATAATTTTAAGTAGGATTAGTAGTGTATATTGTATTAGTAAAATATGAAAATTTCTTTTAGTGAATTTGAGTCCACTGTCATCTTTTTCGATCAACTGAGCCAATATAGTGTAATTTATTGTCTTAAGCATTTCTAGCTTCACGTTTTATCCCGCACATTGCACGGTTGGCAAAAGGAACCTGGAAACCTAGTGTTAAGATATTATGTTCCTATTAAAACACATCGGTTCCCCACTTTCCGCCGAATATTGGTGGCACTGCATGTTGAGTGGCAGAACTCAACACCGCACTTTTTCCCGTTACCAGAGCAACGAAATGAAAATATTAAATATTTCATTTCCTCGAGGAGGAATCGAACCCACAACTTATCGCGTTTACAGTCGCACGCTTGTGCTCTGCGTCACAACTGGCCTCAACTATTCAACTTTCGTTATTTTATTATTGTTAAATGTTGAAACCACCACTATTACTACTAAACAACTTAAAAGTAGTATCTAAGCTTGAAGACTAACATATTATTATTAAATAATATACAATACCTGAACGTTTCTTAGAATTTAGTACATTAATAGAAATATGATTAACTTTATTAATCGACGAATAAAACATTTGACAAGAGATACTAATTAGTCCTTGCATTAATACATTCTTTACTATATCCGCTAATATTATAATTTTAACGACGACCCATCTCTGAAATTATTTTAAACCTAGTTAATTATTAATACTAAACGTATATTAAGTTACTTATTATAATTATTATATACTAGCGGCCCTCTCGCTGCTGCGCCGGCATACCACCTATAATATTATTATGCTGCATTTGCCAACAGATTAATACACTCAATCATGAGCACTCATGGCTGTATGATAGGACGTCATCGGCGGCAAGAGCGCCCCCGCGATACTCACGCTTAGGATTGCAGTCGTAACAGAGCGTTGAATTATTTTAATTTGATATTTTCTCGAAAAGTATACGTCCAAATTACATGCTATAAAAGCCGAAGATTATCTACATTAAATTTCCTTGATGATGAAATAACTTTCGCTCGCCTTACCTTACAATTTTTCAAATATTTTTTGTCACAAAATGCCTTATTGTCACTTATTTATAAGAGATAGATCTAATAAAATTGAATATGTTTGGCATACAACGTACTGACATATAATAAGCTATATGTATAGCGCACGCGTTTCCTTAGTGTAGATGTAAAAAAATTTATATTTTACAATTGTAGGTGTATAATATATATTTTATTATACATTCATCAACAATTATATTTTTTATCTTTTACTGTTACGTTGAACATGTTTAACTGAGGCGGCACTTCGTTATTTCATAATTATTTTATTATAGTTTAGCAGGACTGTAATAGTTGTTCATCGAATATTCCAGATCTTATATTTTAATGTGTCAACGGAAAATGCTTATCACACTCAATAATTTTGTATAGGCGGAATTTAATTTTTTTTATAGTCTACTGGATTGTTACATTCGTCAGATATTCAATATCTTCAATTTTTATATGAAAAAGGAAAAAGATCATCACGCTCTATAATTTTTATTAAGACGGCAGTTCATTAATTTTTATAGCATCTATATTCTATACATTACAAGACAAAAAGACACAGAGAGATAAAGAGACAGACAGATAAAAGAATTGAAATTATAGATTTATGTTCTCTTATCATTTGTATATTACTCTAAATTATTGATTTTTTCGTAAAAATATTAAAAAAATAATTGAAATTATAGATTTATGTTCTCTTACCATTTTTATATTACTCTAAATTATTGATTTTTTCGTAAACATATTAAATCTACAGATACACTTTTTCACTGTTTCATTATAATATAGATTAAATAACTGATTAACTGATTAACTGATTATTAACTGATTTTTAATGTCACTGATAATTTTGTACATTATATAAAATGAGAACTTACTTGTTGATTTTTGAAATAATCTATCTCGGTCCACATTTGCACATATATTAAAGTGTATACAAAAGTTTTAATTCCATGGTAAAATATCTGAATAAAAACCTATATTAGTTAGTATTAGTATATTTATATTATAAAACTAAACTAAACTAAACTAGAACGGAGCGCCAGACGCTACGGTCTCTGTATACCTCTTTCGCCTTGTCCATTGACATGTGACATTGATCTCTTCTTACATGCCCTTCGTAGGGACCTCATGCTTTTTACGTGACCTTCCTCCAGTATCTTTAATATTGTGTTTTCCAAGGTCACTCGAGGTCACTCCCTACCTTTATTACCGCTCACTTTTCAGTCATAAATCTTTTAGTCAATTTTTTCATCACTCATTCGTTTGTCGTGCCTAAAACCAGCTAAGGACCTTCTTCTTCATTCTCACCATGACATCCTCGCTAGTACCTGCCATTCTGTGTATCTCTTCATTGTGGATTCGATTAGCTTAGCTGCCTCCGTATATCCTACGAAGAGATTGCATCTCCATAGCATTCATGTTTCTTTCATTCTTCTTCTGTAATATTCACGTTTCGCTGTCGATACTAACACTGAATTGTATACGGCCAAACGTGCAGCTGTGCTGATGTTTCGCCGTCTCTTCAATGTAGCTAAAGTACCATTAACCCTGTAACCGGCAGCAATACGCCTTTCCGCATCCATCTCGTATTTTCCATATCTACCGAACATACTTCCCAAATATACTACTTCATTCACTTGTTCTTCTATCTTACCATTTACACTGATCTTGCATCCCGTCTTTTTTTCTTTTCTTTCAAATTTCAGAACTTTTGTCTTACTCGTATTTATGCTATAGCTATGACCATTATTTTCGCAACCTTCTCTCAGAGTGAATTCGCATTCTGATGATGCAAGGAGCACTGCATCATCTGCGTACAGCAGGCAATTTACTCTCAAATCAGTCAGTCAGTCCTTACCACATCTCAGAATTCGGACTGCATTCTCAACTTTTTTTATACTGATTTCGCTGTCAGCTACATCAAGATTCAGATAATTTATTTATCTCCTTTTAAAATTCCGCACATCGCTGCATGTCTGATTATTATACTAAAACATCACCGGCCTTCGAAAACATCCCTTTTTTTCTACAGGTTAGCGTGCAACTTTGAAAAACACTAGCTTCTCGCTAGCTAGTTAACCTTTCATTTCTTTCATTCTTGGACTTTTCACGCGTCATCTTTATCAGTACTTAGTACTTTTGTTAGATGGTTTTCCAGCTCATACTCTTTCTTTTTTAACTCTCTCATACTTTTATCCTTGCCAGAGAATTTATAATCCTGCCATGTGTTTTTCTTTCTTTCTACAGCAACTTACACTTCATCATGCCACCATTCGTCGCACTTTTTACTTTTTATTCTATTCCGCAACTCAACATGCAATGCCTCGATGCTTCGGCAGAAAGTGGAGAACGGAGTGTATTAACATTACTTTCCCTCTTAACCCTTTTGCGGGATACTGCGTGAAGCTGATTTATTTATTTTAATTAAAAGTGCACTGTATATCAATATAATGATATAAAGGCTAAATATTGTGTTTAGCTCTCACGTAATACTTGGAAATCCTTTTAAATATCGAATAATTTTTAAGAATTATTCTATAAATATCATATATTTTCTTCTCATCGATGTGTTTTGCACTGATAATACCACTGATACCTACAAACATTTGCAAATTTTAATCTGTAAAACCAAATATAAAAAAAAGAATGTTACCTACATTCTTCAAATTAATTAACTTAAGTAATAACTTACTGATAAGCTTCGTTCTGTCAGCAGGTACGTTAACTGAGTGCTCAAATTGTAAAATCCACAACTTGAGTTGAAAATTAAATAATGAAATAATACGGCTTATATACAATACACTTATATCAAAATAAGCAATAAATAAATATATTATACTTAAATAATTATTCGACACAGCGACTAAATAGGACATTGTAAGCAATAATATGGTATACAGTAAGGTTCCAGTCATACCACACCATGAATAAACGTTAAATTTAGTAAAATATTTATAATTGTTGAAGTTAATCAGCTTGAAGGTTCTTTGGACATTCAACACTAATTCTACATTATCTTTAGCATAATTGAAATTTAAGTACAAGCACATTAAAAAACCTACTGAATAGCAAAGTGAGTCATATATCAATGTGATCTCAAAAAATGAAATTTCGTTCAGTGGTATATTATGGAAGAGCAAATAAAAGCGAAACTGTAGGAAAAAAATGATCGCAAAAACAAATACAGTAGATGTAACATTCACAATAGGCCTATTGAAAGTGATAAAATTTTTATTAATTCTATACTTAGGAAGTAAATATAACCATTGTATGAAATTTAAGGGGAAAAATATTCTTTGAATTTCAATATCTAAATAGTTATCGAACAATATTTCATTACTCTGCGATCTCATTTTAGTATTTGTCAGTGGAATACTACAACTATATCGTTGAATTGTTAGGAGTTCAATATTTATTTTCTACTGTAAATTTTCATTTATTTGCTTATTCGTTTAATATATTTAATGACTTTTGAATAAATATTTCAGTATCAGATAGGAACTAAATAATGAAAATGTTATACGTAGCCATAATCATTACAACTTATCATTACACTATCAACATTATAGAAAGTACGTGGGGATATATAATGATAACTTTTATAAATTATACTGTTCAGTAGTGCTTCACCTTGTTTCTGTACAAGGAATTTATAGTTACTAACTATAAATAACTATAAAGTAAATAACTATAACTATAAATACTAACTATAAAGTTAGCTAACGAAGAAACCATACACACTACTTAAGCGAATCTTACCACCATCCTACACATTTTTCTACCATTGGCAAGTATTTATTTCAAAGAGCCCACCAACTCTGCGACGCTGAACACCTAGGGGACGAGCTTTGATAGGTGAAGAATGCCTTTCATCAGAGCAAGATGCCTATTTCCCTCCAGCGTTATCAGAAGACCCCCCAATAGAAAGAGAATCGGGATTTCTACCATATGTAAAACACCTTTTGAAACAGACAGGATTGCAACATTTTAAGAAAAGCTTCCATTAAAACTATATTTAAGTCTAACAAGAAAGTAAATCCAAATCTTAAGACCTGTGAAACGTAATTTTTCTCTGTAGTATGTACATCTATAAAAACTAGATAGTAACTGAGATTTAACATACATTGTTTAAAAAAGGGGAAGCATCGGTATTGGGGCGCTCCGTCCTCTCTGACGCTAGGGATAAAAGGGAGATGTAAAAAATAAAGAATAATGAAAAAAATAAATAAAAACAACTAAAGAATATTAATAGAAATCGTTAAATTTTAGATATATCTTATTAACACTAAATATAAAATTTAATTTAAAGTAGCTTATTTTTGTTCTGTTCTATATGCGAAAAACAGTAATAATATTTATAACGTTTCCATTACACTGAAAGTGAATGCCATGGAAGTGATATAGCAAGAAGATTCAAGTGATATAGCATATAGCCAGAAAAATTCACGAAAAAAATTTAGGTACTAGGTAATTTTTTTTTCATAGCTGGTTTAAACATTAAAAATTCATCACACGACACATCCGTGAGTCTGTAACCAGCAAATTTCATGTACCAACCAACCAACCAATTAGAAATATGTCTAAGATTAAGGCCTACAACCTGAAATCAGACCCACTCGTCTACTCTAAAAGCTAATAATCATTGTCTTCAGCTACTTCTCTTCCAGCGTCATCTTTCTTCTTCCATCTTTTACCATTTTACTGGCAATGACGTCGCAATCAATGATGTTTTTCATTAAACACGTTGGAATTTTATGAAAAACTCATTCAAAGTACATGAAATTTGCTGGTTACAGATTTTTTCAAAATGTCAATATAAGTATATATTAACGATTAGCGAAATCAATGACGATTCATGTGCTAAAATTAGGAGAATCCTATTTAAGACATATTTATAAATTGTTGAAGCATTCGTGGCGTCAGTTGCACCGTCGGAAATTAAAGTTCTGCATGCTTACATTATTATAAGCCAAAATAAACACTACGTTAGATAACGTATTTTCGTGGCAATATTTAAAACAAAAACTCGCTCGATCAATGACCTCATTTTTATAAACTTTTTTTGCGATTGATTTTTGTGTAGTTACACCTAAATTATAAGTACGTTTTATTATTAAAACCTTTAAGTATGCACTTATTTCATTAAAAATAGTAAATAAAATTTATATAGTTTAATTACGAATATTTATGAAAATAAATTAGCTAAGAACACACCAAATCTCCACGTAAAATATTTAATTTTTTGAAGATTTTTTTTTAAAAGATATTTTTGTATATACTAAATCATGAAACTTGTCTAGACGACTTGTTTATTATTTAGTTAAGTATTTAATATGATATTCATCTTATTAAAATTATTTACTATTAATGAGTAAACACAAGGAAATTGAAATTTGTGCGTTTTGGAGAACCCCAAAACGTCTCAGATAGCAATAAGCTGTCATTTTTGCTATCGAACCTAATGTCAAAATGAACAGATCGTTTATTGGCACGCACAAGCTGTCATTTTCATACAGACTTCAATGTTAATCTCCCGTTTGTCCTCCCAAAGACAGATTGACGTTATTGAAAATGAAGTACCTCGATTGGTTATTGGCAAGCAATACTCAAAAAATAGATTGATATATCAAACTATGATAGCAATTTATGGATTAAGATTGATTATTAACATAGGGCGTTAGAGACACAGAGAACTACAGTTTTTATAGCATTATCTTCAGGTCTACTTTAAAAAGTTACAAATAAATTTGTTACATTAATCATACAAATACGTATCTCAGACACCTCGAGTCCAGTACATCCCAAACGTACGTACGAAGAAAGTACTGGGAGTATTGTTCCGCATGTATTTGCATCTGTTTCGCGTCATGCGCTAAACGAGTTGTTTTAGTTGAAGGTGTATGAGAGACGTATGTTTATGAATTTATGGTTAAGAGTTATTAAATATGATAATAAGAAATATATATATATATATATATATATATATATATATATATATATATATATATATATATATATATATATATATATATATATATATATATATATATATATATATATATATATAT
>JAATLQ010035865.1:0-22696 GCA_013421005.1 Heliconius erato x Heliconius himera | reverse complement strand
AAGAAGGAGAAATTGTAAGAAAAGCACAGAATATACAACGTGGCAATAGTGGCAAGCAAGCAAGAGACATGCGCTTCGCGTCGGGTCAAGCTTACGACTGGATTGACCTCTGCGTGGGCGCATGTGTCTTCTTCAATAAAAGTGGCAATAGGGATGATATTATATGGCGTTATATTATAAATACTTATATAATTAAACTACTTTTATTTATGTAAAATGTTAGCCACACACATGTATATAATTATTTCTATAAATGATATTTTATAAATGTAAAACATTTAACTAATGGCCAGGTTGGCATTTGACATTTGTCTATGATTTGGTCAATATAAATAGTGGTGTTTAAGTAAGGTAGCTCTCTTCTCTTATCGTCAGCTCCGAGACCGGACATTATAAAGCTAAGCACCAAATCGTTACTTTTTAAGTATTAGGTTATTGTATGTTCCTATTTGCTGGTTAAATAAATACATTATTAATTAATGTTAATAAATAATATTATAAATAAGTAGATAATAAAATAGTATTGATATAAACTTATTTTCTTATAATTTTGTGTTGAGTCCCCTTATGGCTTATAAACTAATACATATAATAAATATATAAATTTTATAACTTGTTTTACTTCTGTAACCTTAAATTACTATTTCAATTATTTATAATTAAAATTTTAAACTCTATATTAACTTTAATTCTCACAGATTCTACTACTTTTTTCATGTGTTTTTTATGACAACTTGACAATTGCGAAGTGGTTGGTGCTTAATTTTTAATGATTAAGCCTAAATGCAGTAAGAAAAATTTTTTATAAGAAATTAAATATAAGCCAAAAGTCAATTTTATAGTATGTGAGTGACACGCCCCACTAAGTTAAAATTATAACACGTTTTATGATTCCGAATATTTTGTTAGTTTTTTTTTTGTATCGATTAATACTTTAAAATACAATTTTATTTCTTTAATCTTCTTATCAGAGCAAATTGTATTATCACCACAGCGAAGTTGCCGATTGATTTTACTATTTCAAATGGCATTTTTGAGTCGATGGTGTATAAACGACATGCTTGCATCTTCGAAAATGTTACTTTGTTTAATCGTAGTATGTTCTTGCATATTCGTAATATATCTAAAAAATAAGGAAATATGGGCTATTTATTTACAATCTTACATTTGTAGTTTTTGGGTCCATATAATAATTTATAAATTATCGATTTTATAATATGGGATACTGTCCGATCTTTAGAATATTCAATGGCGAAAGAGTGTCTTCTAGTATAAGAACGACACAATTTATATAAGTAAATTATACAAAATATTTTTTTTATCTTGATGTATAACATTTATCACTGTTAAGTTTCATCCAAATATGCTAAGTACTTTTTGCTCGTGTAAAAGAGTAGGTAGATTTAGGTGGAAAATAACTATAAAAGCAGTGGAATTGTATCAATCGGGGGCAGTTGCTTGTAGGCAACGGCCCTTATTGGAAGGAAACTAGTGTGAAGTATTGTTATTAGGTGATACATATCACTTATTGCATTTACATAGTATCCCTTTCCAAATAGTTAAGAAACATAGACGATATGTGTTTTTAACATGTTTTTTTTTAAAATGTTACCCACTTCCGATTTCTAACATCAGAAGTGGGATACGCATGAAGTTTTCATATCTTTATGTGTATCTTCGCCCAATTGTCAATTTGGATTGAAAGTTTGGTTTTCTAAAAATTAAAAGCTATTTCTTATTATAAAATCTTTGTTGTGTTTTAAATTATTATCGAAAAATAGAAGGACTACTTTACTAATAATTTTATTGTTTTAGTAATTTTATTGTGGTTTCATAAAGACTCGAAAAATGGATCGAATCAAGGACGAATAATAAGCAACTGTCAGGTTAGACCGAGCGAAAATACAGGTCTGTGCATGATGCTTTGAGAGTAAGTTAACCACACTTTACAATTTTTATAATTTTGACTCCTTATTGAATTACAATTTTTAATTTGTAAAATTAGGTTATTGTGTGCATGTATGTGCATGTTTGTGGTGACTTAGAAAATACTCGTGTTAGACTCGTTACCTAACGGGCGTCGAGGTGACTTGGTTACACCACTGTATTTATTAATTTACGTCATGTAGCTCACGGTACGGGGTGATTAGGAAAAGATCTGTGTTAGTCTCTAGGGCGTCAGAGTGACCTGAATAAGTCCTTGTTTAAGAAACAAGGAACTGAGAAAAGACTCTTGTTAGACTCTGTTTGACTGTAGGGGTGACTTAGACTCCTATCATTTAAATGTTAAAACAATTCATGCAAATTTTATACATGAAATTAATAAAAATAAAAATTATTTCCATAATTAGAGGTTGTGACCAGTGTAAATTAGAGGTTATGCCGCTGCCGGCGGCAGGTTTGAGCAGGCGCGAGGACGCTTGCCTGTCAGGCAGGAGAGGCCGTGTTAGCGTACTCGTGTAAAAGAGGGTAGATTTAGGTGGAAAATAACTATAAAAGCAGTGGCATTGTGTCAATCGGGGGCTGGATCTCCCTCGCCAGCCCACACCAGGTCCAGCTGTTGCAACTAGTACAAAATGTTGTTCTACGCCGTATCACTGACGCCCCTTGGTACGTGAGGAACGCCACTATAAAGCGTGACCTCCGTATCGAGGATTTGAGCGTCCACATTCAACACATCGCAGCCCGGGTGTATCACCCATCAAAACGCATCAAAATTTCACCATTTACGTGACATAGCTCCATGGCACACTCGCCCTCCGGATGCTGCAAAGAGAAGACTGCCCAGGGATGTCCCCCCGTCATCACCTGACTTCGACTCCTGAGCTGCTACCGTGGTCGCTGGTCGCCTAAGCTGGGCCTCCTCCGGGTAACCGGGGGTCTCACCTGGCTGGGCAGACCGCTCAGGTAACATACAGCTCACCCCTCCCGCGTCCCTTCATTCCACCCCCTGTCTTATTTGGGAAGCATTTTCTGGGCTTAGGCTCACTCCAACGCCACGTTCATCTTAATGAGCGGAGATTGAACACACGGCTGTTGCATGCCGGCAACAGCCCTTATTGGAAGGAAACTAGTGTGAAGTATTATTATTAGGTGATACATATCACTTATTGCCATTACGTAGTATCCCTTTCCAAATAGTTTAGAAACATAGACGATATATGTTTATAACATGTTTTTTAAAAAACGTTACCCACTTCCGATTTCTAACAATATTATATTAGTAAAATATGAATATTCCTTTTAGTGAATTTGATTCCATTGTTATCTTTTTCGGTCAACTGAGCCAATATAGTGTCATTTATTGTCTTAAGCATTTCTAACTTCACGCCTTATCCCGCACATAGCAAAATATTAAATATTTCATTTCCTCGAGGAGGAATTGAACCCACAACTTATCGCGTTTATTTTATTTTAGCTTTTTGGTTATTTTATTATTATTATTAAATGTTAAAACTACCACTATTACTACTTAACAACTTAAAAGTTGTATCTATGCTTAAAGTCTAACATATTATTATTAAACTAGCGGCCCGCCCACGGCTTCGCCCGCTTAAAATACATGATTGAGATGATTGATTTGAGGCCGGTCGTGGCGCAGCGGCACGAGGTGTGACTGCAAAACCGACTGGTTGTGGCTTCGATCCCCACTCGAGGAGATGAAATATTTACTTAAATTTATATTTCCATTTCTTCGCTCTGGTGTCGAGGTTAAGCGCCGCGTTGAGTTCTGCCACTCAACACGCAATGCCTCCAGAATCCGGCAGAAAGTGGGGAACGGGGTGTCTTAACATAAGGTTCCCTCTGCCTACCCTGCTGTGTGCGGGATACAGCGTGAAGGTAAAAAAAAAGACATGATTATTGATTTAATAAGCAGAATTGATTGACAACTCTAATGACTTCTAATATAATTTTTTTACGACATTATAGTAACTTCTATAAGAATTTTTGATTGTTTCGAACTAAAAAATATGACCAATGTTTATATTTGATATTCATAAAATATACATAAAGCTAATAATTTATTATATGTATATATTTTTGTAACAGCCTTAAATGTAAAATTATTGATTTGGGTAAGGATTTATAATATTCTTTGTAAAATAACTGTAATGTTTGCATACTAACTCCTGTACAGTTTTTAAATTAGTTACACATATTATTAGATAAATGTATAATTGGTAAATATGTAGTTATTACAGAGTACACGTAGAAAGGATGTTTTTAGGCATTTTTATATAGATTTATTTCAAACGAACGAACGAAACAAAAAATTCATGTATTTGCTTGATATCTCTTTGAAGATCAAATCGTTCTTTATCTCTGTGTTGAATTAATTACGATTTATGAAGATAATCTCCACTAACAATTCAATTTTGTTTACTTTATTGTATAAAATATTGTATAATAGTGCTTCAAAAATATATATTTTTATCAACAGTCATATAATCAAGATGTTTCGAATGTCATTAAAGAATGATTAGCTGGTAAGATTCCTTTATCTTACCAGCGCGATTGCTATATAACATTCGCAGGCAAACTAAGGCCTTGATTTTATTCAAATGACGATAACTTTTTTTTTAATGAACCGATTTTGATAAACCAAACTTTAGTAGTTAAGTTAAGTTAAAACAAAGCAATTAGTGAAACTTTTAAGTAAAACGGTTCAGTACTTTCAGAGAAAAATGCGGACATAAATATATCGACAGACAGACCGACAGACAGACAAGAAATTAAAAAAAAATATTTTTGCTTTCTATTATTCTTTTTAAGTGTCCCTCTATCCATTTCAGTCAAAATTACTAAATGTACAGACAAAATATTTTTACTGTCTTATTATATATAGAGATAATATACAATACCTGAACGTTTCTTAGAATTTAGTACATTAATAGAAATATGATTAACTTTATTAATCGACGAATAAAACATTTGACAAGAGATACTAATTAGTCCTTGTATTAATACATTCTTTACTATATCCGCTAATATTATAATTTTAAGGACGATCCATCTCTGAAATGATGTAAAACCTAGTTAGTAATTAACACAAAATTTTTATTAAGTTACTTATTATAATTATTATATACTAGCGGCTCACTCGCGGCTGCGCCCGCATACCACCTATAATAATATTATTATGCTGCATTTCCCAACAGATTAATACATTCAATCATGAACACTCCGTGGCTATATGATATGACGTCATCGGCGGCAAAGGCGCCCCCCGTGATACTCAAGCTTAGGATTGCGGCCGTAACAGAGCGTTGAATTATTTTAATTTTACATTACGTCATATACGCCCAAATTACGAGTACATGCTATAAAAGCCAAAGATCTACATTAAATTTCCTTGATGATGAAATCACTTTCGCTCGTAAGTTTCAATATACATGTTTAATAAAAATCGATAAAACATCACCTAACAATTTTTCAAATATTTTTTGTCACAAAATGCTTTATTGTCACATATTTAGAAGAGATAGATATATGGCGTCGCAGAGTTTATTTTAGATCTAATAAAAGTGAATTTGTTTGTCATACAACGTACTGACATATAATAAGCTATATGTGCAGCGCACGCGTTTCCTTAGTGTAGGTGTAAAAAAAATTATATTTTACAATTGTAGATGTATAATATATATTTTATAGAAAAAACACTGCGATTAAACAATGACTCTAAGATTATAACTTAACGTGGAGAACGGCACACTTCGCCCCAAATTCGAGACTGTTTTGTAAAAAATATTAAATCTACAGGTACTCTTTTTCACTGTTTTATTATAATATAGATTAAATAATATAGCTGATATCAAATATCACTGATTATTTAGTACATTATATAAAATAAGAACTTACCTGCTGATATTTCCAATAATCTATCTCGGTCCACATTTGCACATATATTAAAGTGTATACAAAAGTTTTAATTCCATGGTAAAATATCTGAATAAAAAACGAATATTAGTTAGTATTAGTATATTTATATTATAAAATTAAACTAAACTAAACTAGCTTCACGCTGTATTCTTAGCGGGGTAGAGAGAACGCAGCGCCAAACGCTATAGTCTTTGTATACCTCTTTCGCCTCGTCCATTAACATAAACCTATCTCTTCTTACATGCCCTTCGTAGAGCCCTCATGCTTTTTCGTGATCTTCATGGAGTATCTTTGATACTGTGTTTTCGAAGGTCACCCGAGGTCATCCCCTACCTCTTTTACCGCCCGCTTCATATTTTTTTTGCCATTTTTTCATCACTCATTCGTGCCCAAACCAGGTAAGGACCTTCTTGTTCATTCTCACCGTGACATCCTCGCTAGTACCTGCCATCCTGTATTTCTTCATTGCGGATTTGATTAACTAAGTTGACTCTGCATATCCTACGAAGAGATCGCATCTCCACAGCATTCATCTTTCTTTCATTCTTCTTCTGTAATATTCATGTTTCGCTGTCGTACAGCGTCAATACCAACACTGCATTGTGTACGGTCAAACGTGCTGCTGTGTTGATGTTTCGTCGTCTCATCAATGTAGCTAAGGCACCATTAACCCTATAACTCGTATGTTCCATCTGTACCGAAATACTTCCCAAATTTACCACTTCATTCACTTGTTCTAATATTATATTTATCACCATTATATTTATTACCATTATATTTATCACCATTTTATTTATCACCATTATATTTATCACCATTATATTTATCACCATTATATTTATCACCATTATATTTATCACCATTATATTTATCACCATTATATTTTCTTACCATTAATACACTTATCTTGCATTCATTATATTTAGGATTATACTTTTTTGGAAACCCGAGGTTTCGAACACTCTTCAGTAGTTCGTGGTTACGAGTAGACTGAGGTGGCATTCGTCTATCAGTTGGCATAATTATTATATCAAACTACTATTACTAATTACTAAGACTTTACACACTTTTTAAAGCCTGCAGCAAGGGCCCGCTAACATTGTACCGGGGTAGTATCTTCCATAATTTCGTTCTTACAACTGTGTCAAATGCCTTTTCCAAGTCCATAAAAAAAAGTTTTTGGTTAACGACCCGACGGTTTCTTGACCATGCGGAGAGAAAAGACTGATTCACACACCATATTCCAGGTGTAAAGCCTCCTTGGGCCTCCCACAACAGTCTTTCGGATCTCTCTTGCATTTTTCTCGCTAATACTTTAGCATAAACTTTACTGCCCAAGCTAATCAAACTGATAACCCTATGACTTACGCAGTCTATCTGTGAAACTTCGCCTTTATACAAAGGTACGGTTATCATCTAGGACCTCCAGAACAAGCCAAAGATGCGTGGTCCGCTATATTTGATAATCTCGGCAGTAACTTCCACTGCCATATCACATTTCAGACTTCGTAATACACTCTCAACTTCTTTCATACTGATTTCGCTGTCAGGTACACCAAGATTCAGCGTTTCGCTGTTACTTGAGACTGAGGTGTCATCACATTTATACTCGTAAATTTGTCTCCTTTAAAACTCCGCACATCGCTGCAAATCGTGTGATTGTTATACTAAAGCACCACCGTCCTTCAAAAACACCCCTTTCTTTCTTCAGGTTAGCGAGCAACTTTGAGAAACACTAGCTTCTCGCCAGCTGGTTAACCTTTCATCTCTTTCATTCTCTAACTTTTCACGCTTCATCTTTATCAGTACTTATGTTCGATGGTTTCACAGCTCAAACTCTTTCTTTTTAAACTCTCTCATACTATTATCCTTACCAGAGAAGTTATAATCTTATTAATCTGTTCTTACTTTCTACAACATCTTGCACTTCATCATGCCACCAGTCGTCGAATTTCTTGCTGAAGCCTCTTTTTCTTATACCAAATTCACTGCTGTCTGTGAATGTGTTGCCAAAAAGCTTTTTGGAATCTCTGTCTTGATATTCCTCTGTAATCGGTGGATCTTGAAGCTTCCAGCTTTTGCTTGTGGTCAAATATATGGTCAGCAAGGAAGAGGGCCCTGGCAGTTAGTTTGGACATTGCGAAGGCCTTCGATCAAGTGTGGCATTGGGCGCTCCTTGCTAAACTTTAACTTTGTCACCTGAAAATCAATGCAAAAGGATCGGTAGCTCTCTAACTGGACGCAGCATCAAGGTCGCTATCGACGGTTTTTGCTCCAAAGATATACCCGTGAACGCGGTCGAAAAGGCTACGCTGTCTCTTCTACATAAAATAACTCAGTTATGGCATCCCTCGGAAATGTTTCCTCATGACTTCAAAGAAACTTGGTTCAATTCAATCCCAAGAAGACACAAGTTTGCGCGTTAACCACAAAAAAAAACATTTGTCGTATCGCCAGTCTTCCAAAACACTCCTCTTATAGCCGCGCCCAGTACCAGTACATTAGGCCTTAGCGTTTCGAGTGACTGCCAGTATCGTGATCATCTGGAAAGCAAGACCAAGCAAGACAGTACTTCAACCACCGATTGGCCCTATATAGGGCCCAGGTTCGGTCTCATATGGAGTACTGTTCTCATGTCTGGGCTGGTGCACCCCAGTATCAGCTTGACCCATTGGATCGCATACAACGCAGAGCCGTTCGAATCGTTGGGGACTCAATGGTCTGTGCAGAGCTTGTATAATTGTCGTAGAATATCTCCTCGCGTTGCGTTCTCTACAGCATTTATCAATTAACTTTTTGACCTGTTACCTGCCGCCGAATTTTCTAACGGCACAGTACCTCTCAAATTCAAGTATCATCCACACCATCTAGATACGTGGTACTCCACTACTGTGCGGTTTTCAGAAACTTCCTTACACGCGCCACTCAACTGTGGGATGGCCTAGTTTCCAGGTCGATACGAATTGGGTACCTTCAAAAAGCGCGCCTATCTCTCTGGTCTTACACGGGGTAGTGGGCGGTGCTGATCACTTACCATCAGGTAACCCTTACGCTTGTTTGCCATGTCTTTTTCCTTCCAAATTTCTTACATAAGAGAGGAGATAAGATAAGATAAGAGAGGAGGCTTTCCACGAGGCTTTCCAGCCTCATTTATTTTCTTGTCACCACACTGATTCAGCACTCACTCGTAGCCGCTTCGCGCAGTTCAGACCCATCCGTTCAAATTTCAACCACATATTATATTTTTTTATTCTCTCTAATACTACAAAGAATAACACTGACACTCTCCCAAAACTCCTCGAATTCACCTACTGGAGTTGAGGATACTGGCGCATACGCCGCTAATAAGAATACTCTTGTTATCCCTAACTTGATGCGAACCCAAGTAGTCTCGAGTTGATCGTAAGGGCTGGCAGGGTTCCCTGTGCAAGCAAAACAAGCCTTCTATCGTGGACCCCCAATTATACATCAGCTTCACGCTGTATCCCACACACAGCAGGGTAGGCCGAGGAAACCTCAGCCAATCAGCCAGCAACCAGGGAGTGTTAAGACACTCCGTTCCCCACCTTCTGCCGAATTCTGTGGGAATTGCGAGGTGAATGGCGGAGCTCAACGCTTCGCTTATGCCTCGATATCAGAGTGAAGAAATGAAAATATAAATATTCCACTTCCTGGAATGGGGATTGAACCCACAACCAGTCGCGTTGCATTCACACTTTGTGCTACTGCGCCATGACTGGCGTCAATTACATTATAAACTAATTGAAAGCGCCTGTGCGAGGCCAGTCGTGGCGCAGATGCATAAGTGTGTGACTGTAAACGCGACTGGTAGGTTCGATACCCAGTTAGAAATGGACGGAAATGAGGAAGGATCTGAAATATTAATTTCAGTTTATATTTTCCTTTCTTCCCTCTGATATCGAGGCAAAAGCGTTGTGTTGGCGTTCTATTCCGCAACTCAACATGCAATGCCTCGATAATTCGGCAGAAAGTGGAGAATAGAGTGTATTAGCACTACTTTCCCTCTTCCAACCCTGCCTTAAGGGTGATCCTGCATGAAGCTGATTTATTTTATTTAAAAGTGCACAGTGTATCAATATAATGATAAAAAGGGTAAATATTATATTTAGGTCTCACGTAATATTTGGAAATCCTTTTAAAGATTGAATAATTTTTCAGAATTATTCTGTAAATATCATATATCTTCTCATCAATTTGTTTTGCACTGATAATACCACTGATACCTACAAACATTTTTTGCAAATTTTTATTTGTGAAACCAAATATAAAAAAAAAGAATGTCATCTACATTCTTCAAATTAATTAATTTAAGTAATAACTTACTGATAAACCTTCTTCTGTCAGCAGGTGCGTTAACTGAGTGCTCAAATTGTAAAATCCACAATTTGAGTTGAAAATTAATTAATGAAATAATACGGCTTGTATACAATACACTTACATCAAAATGAGCAATAAGTAAATACACTATACTTAAATAACGATCCGGAGCAGTGACTAAATAGGTTGTTGTAAGTAATAATATGGTATGCAGTAAGATTCCAGCCATACCACACCATGAATAAATGTTGAATTTAGTAAAATATTTATAATTGTTGAAGTTAATCAGCTTGAAGGTTCTTTGGACATTTAACACTAATTCCACATTATCTTTAGCATAATTGAAATTTAAGTATAAGCACATCAAAAAACCTGCTGAATAGCAAAGTGAGTCACATATTAATGTAAACTCGAAAAATGAAATTTCGTTCCGTGGTATATTAAGAAAGCACCAGTAAAAGCGAAACTGTAGGAAAAAAATGATCGCAAAAACAAACAGAGCAGATGTAACATTCACAATAGGCCTATTGAAGGTGATAAAATTTTTATAAATACTATATTTAGGAAGTAAATATAACCATTGTACAAAATTGAAGGGGAAAAATATTCTTTGAATTTCAATATCTAAATAGTTATCGAACAATATTTCATTACTATGCGATCTCATTTTAATATTTGTCAGTGGAATACTACAGCTATATCGTTGAATTGTTAGAAGTTCAATATTTATTTTCTACTGTATATTTTCATTTATTTGCTTATTAATTTAATATATTTAATGACTTTTGAATAAATATTTCAGTATCAGATAGGAACTAAATAATGAAAATGTTATATGTAGCCCTAATCATTACAACTTATCATTACACTATCAACATTATAGAAAGTACGTGGGTATAGATAATGATAACTTTCATAAATTATACTGTTCGCTAGTGCTTTACCTTGGTTCTGTGCAAGGAATTTATAGTCACATATATTTGATTGTAATTTTAATAAAATGTTGCTATTGCTAATAATTGTTGTATGTATGTACATACAATAGACCACCAATTGTTAGAATATTATACTTTTATTATAAAAGAAATATATTTTTTACATATTTAAATATAAATTAATACATTTAAAATTATAAAAAAAATATATTTAAAATTATAAAAAAACGCGGAACCTTTGTCCCACCGTCGAAATAGTAGTCATTGAGTCAGTCCCGGCCATAAGTCAGGCGAAATTGGGCCCCTGCTCCACGACTGGCCTTGTGGTACAAGTATATTTAATGAAATTTCACAAGTGATTTTAGACTTGCCTCTAGAACAATTTAAAGTTAAAATAAAAAATATATTTTTAAGCTTACTATTTAATTCAAGACTATTACAGTAATAATAGTGCTTAGAGTTAAATGCTGTTGATGTTCACTCAGGAAGCTAATTATGGTTATGCATATATTGTAAATTATATCTAAAAAAAGGCCAACTTTTGAAATTTTTTGTCGGCTCTTCTCAGTATTTTACGCAAAGATGCGAATTGCCTTCTGAACCGGTGGGAATTTGCTGTAGAACTGATACTACTGACATTTTTATGTAACTTAACGATACTAAAGTGTTTATAATGGCCTAATTAAATAAAGATAATTTAGATTTTTATTTTATCTATACTTCTATACTAATAATATAAAGAGGAAACATTTGTATTTTTGTATGTATTGTTTGTATTGTTTTTACATAAAAACTACCGGACCGATTCCAAAAATTCTTTCAGCATTAGAAAGCTGCATCTTTACTGACAAACATAGGCTATATCACATGTTTAATTAAATTATGGATCCCTAATAAACACGAAATAATGTAACCCAAGGCGTGAAAAAAATTGTCATCGCATGCGCTGCGGAAATTATTGATGGTAGAACAAAATAATGTTCTACAGTATTATAGATCGCATCAAAATCTATAAAAAAGTCTATAATACCATACGTCCAACTACTATAGTTATGTCAATATAACTCCTTTTTTACATTTTAAAAGTTGATAAAAGTGCCGACAATATCAAACTATATTTCATTCATTCCTCTGCATTAATCCTATCAAAAGATATTTTATTGAAAACAATTTTAAAACCTTAAAAATCATTTTAAAATTATTATAATCGATCGGACATTCCATTCAAAAGATATAACGAATTTAATTATAAAATAATGCGATACGTATGACCTCGCGCACCGTAGCGGCGTGACTCTGAAGGGGTGGGGGGAAAGTGGATCGATGTCTATACTAAAACTATCGAAACTATTGGACCGATTTGGAAAATAATTTTACCATTAGATGATTAACGTATGAAAAAAGTACCAATAAAATCCTTATACGCTGTAGAAATAATTGACAATAGAGCAAAGGGATGTACTACAGTTTTATAGTTTTAGAGTACTGGAGTTCAGATTCTAGTTCTCGATATGTCTAACTGTTAGAGTTATGCCACCATAACTAATTTTATAAGAAAATGTGCAAACTAACTAGAACAGAGCCGCCATCGTAGTACAAAGTGAAGAACCTCTCTAAAGAATATATTATATACTAGCGACTCGCTCGCGGCTTTGCCCGCTTAAACCACACAATTATTTAATTAACACACTGAATTATGTTCGTGTTTTGATATACCTATAATGTATGTTTGCAACGCAATGAAGATTTTTAATGAGAAATTTATTAAAACTTTAGGTCGCATTTTCGTACTTCCCATAAGAATATTCAATTGAATTTTTAAAATAAAAACACAACTTATCGATACTTACAATAAAATCCTAACTCATCGGTGTCTGTACATGGAAGATATTACAATTAACATTGTTATAGAACTTGGTCAGTTTGTTTGTTTGTCTGTGAATTTGTTCACGATAATCTCAGAAACGGCTTAACCGATTTAAATTTATTTTAATATAAAATTTATTTTAATCAGCTTCACGCTGTATCCCTCACACAGCAGGTTAGGCAGAGGAACCCTAGTATTAAGACACTCCGTTCCCCACTTTCTGCCGAATTCTGGAGGCATTGCGTGTTCTCGTTCGCTCAACACCAGAGCGAAGAAATGGAAATATAAATTTAAGTAAATATTTCATCTCCTCGAGTGGGGATCGAACCCACAACCAGTCGGTTTTACAGTCACACTTCGTGCCGCTGCGCCACGACTGGCCTCAACTGGACTGGACTTTATTTTAATCGGTTCACACAAAGTTAAAACCAGATCCACGCTTTATCCCGCCTAAGCAGGGTAAAGATTATGCGTAAGATTATGAGATTATGTTAAGTATTAAGATATTGCGTATAATGTGTGACTGATGTGCGAAATGAAAATATTATTATACGAAATGAAAATATTATTTAATTATAATTCAATCCTCCAAAGTGGGATCGGACCCACACCAGTCGCGTTACAGCCACAACTTTGGCCTTTAACAAAGAAGAGAAGAGAAACGTCAGCGCTCCGTTTACGGATACAGCATATAGGTAAAATATTTTAAATCCATACCTAAAGAATTTAAGCAACAGTGTAGACGTAGGTTTTTTTTCATTTCACGATGTTTAATCATATCTATATTTCGCGTGAGGCAGTTACGCTTAGATACCAATAACGTAAACACATACTACTACAAAAATACTACTAAAACCTTTAGATTTTAGAACTTTGAACTTTGCCGCCAAAACCTATAGGAATAGGAATGAGGCGTATGCGGCGGTTTCAATGGAATTTCTCGTTTTAATTTAACTTTTATGAAAATTGCTAATTTCTTTTCTCAGAGAATATTTATATTTGAGATAGAAAATCGAAGTATAAACTCGACGTCGTTCAGAGCAATTAGCGGCCGCAAACACCGGAATATATTTTATTTAAGTATTTGAATACTTTAGTTTAGCAAATACCTAGTATAACTATAATAAATGGTGGTAAATTAACCATCCGTTGAAACGACCGGTATTATTAATTTTTCTTTTTGAGTAGTTAGAAAAATTCAGCTACTTTTTTAAATTTTCTATCGTTTATATGGTATTAAATAAAAATATATATTTGCATATTCAACTTTTTCTTTTTCTGTTTGTTTTAAGGCAAACGAGCAGCCTTGTCTTTTTCATAAAAAAAAACTGTTTTTACAACAAATTAAATTTCCACTTCTACACGACGCTTGATGGATAAATAAAAGCCCCGAGACAAAAAGCTCTAAAACATAAAATAAAAAATAGAACAACTGATAATCTTTAAATGGGTGAACATATTTTCCCATATTCTGGCTTAGAGTACTTTCAATTAAGTCACTTTAAAAAAGAAACTAAATTAAAAGCATTCATCCGCTTGGGAGCTACAATGCCACAAATAGACATATAAAAACACAAATACACAGATACGTCAAGCTTAAACAAAAATAAAATCTTATAGCTGATCTTATATCTAAAAAGGTCATTAGGGCATAAAGACAAAGCGATTCGTTGTTAAGGTTACTTTACATATCGCTGTACGAGAAATCCTGCGGTTTGAAAACCTTTAAAGTTTAAACTCCCCATTCTGATATAAAGGGAAATGCATTCCTCCTTGTATTTAAGGCCAAGAGCCTTGTTTACCTAATTTTGACAAAATTTTGTTCTTACGATTTTTCTTCTACATATGTTATATATATTTAAAAGTTCAATATATCTATATGGAAAAGTAAAGTTTCATCCAATTTAATAAACCAAATATTAATAGCAATTTTGTCAAACAACACTCTTGAAAACGGTATTACTTTTTTATTTATGAACCTATTGAAATAAATCAAACATTAAATGTTAAGGGAAGCTTGTACTGTAGTGAAAACTGCAATTAAATCGTTTAGGCTGTTGCTGAGACATGCGTGAACAAACGCACAGACAAATGGACAAAAATTTTACAAACACATAGATAAACAGACATTTTTTTATAAATCATTGTTTTGTGTTCTATTACATTAATAAAAGCCCCTAATAACATTTTATTTGACGTATTTTCCATGTACGGACACCGATCCGTAACGATTTTATTATGTTTATTTTTGACGTTTAGAGTAGGTACGTAATAATTATGAGTGAGTTTAAAATCTACGCATGATCTAAAGAAATAGTTAATAACGCTCACAAAACTCACAATTTTGTTTATAATAAAAATAATGTACAGATTTTTTATAATGTTTTACGAAAACGTAAATATGTATGGAGTGTGAAATTTAAAGAAAAAAAATATAAATTAAATATATAATAAATTAATAAAATAAGTACCTATCTTACCTAATACACACTACCATACATTTGACATTATAATATGTATACACAATCAACATCAACAGGCCCTCTAGTTATAATAAATATCCATAGAATTATCAGAAATATTAACATTTCTATAAGTGCTGGCTTGCATAATCATACGAAAAACGAAAAAAAAGACGTTTGTCAATTCTAGAATTAAATTTGGTCCATTTCTGACAATGTTATCCATGAGAAAATCACATAAGACTTAAGTTTGCATTAAGTACATATGTGCGCGACAAATAGAATATTCTTCAAGGTTATAGTTTGATGAGAGTTTGGTTAGGTTCTGAATATGGTGCGGTTGAGATCAGTCGTGGCGCAGCGGCACGAAGTGTGACTGTAAAATCGACTGGTTGTGGGTTAAATATATTTACTTAAATTTATATTTTCATTTCTTCGCTCTGGTGTCCAGCTTAAGCGCTGCGTTGAGTTCTGCCACTCAACACGCAATTTTTCTAGAATTCGGCAGAAAGTGGGGAACGGTGTGTTAAGACACTAGGTTCCCTCTGCCTACCCTGCTGTGTGCGGGATACAGCGTGAAGCTGATTTTGATTTTTTTGTTGAAGTTGGTTTTTCTTGTCGAAAATTATAATTTTTAAACAGTTATCCCTATGGCGCTGCTGGTTGGCATAAACATTCAATAAATTAATATTGAACAAAAAAATGAACTATTGAAACGAAATATTGAACAAAAAAAAAAAGACTTCAAACAATAAACTAAAAAGTTAAAAATAATTTAACATAAAGTAAACCATACTTTGATTTTGGTAAATAAGAATAATTAAAAAAAGATTTTATAATTTTGAAGTCGGTGTCAAGTAAAACAAACAGGTTTAGTAATTTGATATTGTAGTAAAGTTGTTGTAGCATTAGCTTGACTTATGATTATATGATTAGTTTACTTTGTGTATAATTATTTTTTTCTTTTTAGTTCGTTGTTTGAAGTCAGTTTTTTTTTTAATTTATTTATTTTGCGATTTTAAGTAGAACTTAAGAGGATGCTTCTCAAACGAATAGTTAGGTTATGATTGTCCTATGCAAAATTTCAAACTTAATTAGACATTATTTTTGTGCAAACTAACATTTTTGCATATTGACAAGAATATATATAAAAAACATTCTCTTTTTTGAAGTAAATTGAAAAGAAATGCAACGATATTTAAGACTTATGTGATTTTCTCCCAGATACCATTGTCAACCGGATCCCATTATCAGAACCTAACCAAACTTTCATCAAACTATTCTTAAAGTTACAATACTAAAAAAAACAATCATCGGAATCCGTTGGCATGATATTGAGTTATTCATTCATTTGTCGCGCACATACAAATAAAAAAGGGACTTATGTGATTTTCTCATAAATACCATTGTCAGAAATGGACCAAAAAAATGGAACCACACGGGAAGCAATAAAAAAATAAAAAAATCATCAAAATCGTTTCACCCAGTCTGTTCTGAGGTAACAAACATTAAAAAAAACAGTCGTATTGATAACCTCCTTTTCTTACAGAAGTCGATTAAAAACGAATAAAAACAACCAATTGTCAATTATAATAGTAAAAACATATACACATTTTTAATATATCGTAATATTTGTTTTCGTTATATTATAATTAATGTCACTAATCATCCCTATATCAGCTTTTCGACGCACCCTGCTGTATATACAAAACTCCCAAGGATTAACATGATGATCGACTCTGCACCGTCCGCATAGTCTTATAATTATTTTTTTATTTTTCTTTAATATATTTTATTTTCCTTTAATATAATCTGTGGATTATGAGTAATTTTAGAAGCATTATAATAGGGCGAAATTCACCTACTACATAAATATAAAAATATTTTTCAATGTTTTTTTACCAGCTACATCTATACAAAAATCATTGACTTTTTAAAATTCTACTCCTGTGGAAAGTTCCAAGAATTTGAATGTGCCACAAGCTTTTTGCAAAGTACAAGTTTACTGTTCATAGCTCCAACATGCTATCATAGATGGCGTTGTCCTAAAACTTTTGGGAATTGGTTTAATTTATAACATATTTTAAGGTGGAGAAAATATTAGGGAAAATATTGTTCTGAACACCAAAAAAATATGTCTGTTAAAAGGATAGCTCCTAATTTTTATATTAAGAGGTGTCTCATCACGATTTTCGATTTTCCATATACGTAACAAGGCAATTTTGTTTTTTTTTAATAGTTATTTTTCATAATTACTACATATTTTTCATTTTTTCTTAGTTGTTGTATGTTGCATTCCGTATGAAGTAGAGTAGACAAAGGAAGCTTAGTGCTAGGACAATCTGCTCTCCACTTTTCGCCGAGCTCTGTAGGCATTGTGCGTTGAGTGGCGGAACTCAACAACGCAATTTTCCTCGAGCGAAGAAGTGAAAATATTTTACTTCCTCGGAGGAGAATCGAACCCACAACCTGTCGCGTTCACAGACACATGCTTATGCTCCTTCACCAAGACACAGTTATCAATAAATCCACATTGCTTAGACCAATGATCTAAAACTTATGAAGTTATTCAAATACTTTAATGTAAATGATCTCTAACAAGTTACCATTTTTTTTCCTATTTGTTATTACATATATGCTTTCTCTGTATTTTTAAGTAAGACTTAAAAATAGTTTAGTTTTGAATCTATTCATTCATCCACTGTCATGTTTCTTGGTAAGTTTAAAGTTCCGAACTTAAGGCAGTAGACATGTTATGTCATTAGTGATTATTATTGGAAATAAGCATGTTAATAGATTAATTTTCTGATGTATAATTTTGATTGTCTTAGTAGAGTCACTCCGAAATCTTTAATGAAACTTAAAATGTAATTATCAAGCTTATTACTGCCTTTAAATAGCAAAGGGGACGGTAAAAAATGTATATGTATTTGTATTTTGTGTCATTTTTGCTAATATAATTACTTTTTTATTTGCGTTGTGTTGTTCTTTCTTAAATAATTACCTAAACTTTTACCTGATCTAATTTATTTTTTATCTGTCTTTCTTTTCTATAAAAATTATTATATATTAGATTAGGGGCTGACATCTTTCTTTCATTAATTAAAAATATTGAGATATTTATTTTGACAGTGGGTTCTATCACCCGCAATAAACCAGGTGAGTAGATATGTAAAGGATGACATAATTAAAAGTCATAGTGTTGCTATTATAGTGGCGAACCGAATTAGATTATTTTTATGATTAACCAAACATGATCGTGACGATTATAAATGTAAGTTTTAATCAAAATATGACTAGTATTTTATTTAAAAAAAGAACGTCGCTAGTTAACATTTATGTATGCTGAATTATTGGCTGTGTGAATTATTCATTCCAGTGGTGGACAGCTTTTCTAATTCAGGATTCTATTCACATCTTTAATTGTTATTCGTATCTGATTTTTTTTAATGAAAAGATAAGCCAAACGAGCCTTTGGGTAACTTGATAGTAAATGATCACCACCGCCCACGATCCAGCACCAGATGAACTACAGGCACGTTGCTGGTCTTAAACGAAGATATAGACGCGTTTTTGAAGATACTCATGTCGTATCGACCTGGAAACAATGCCGCAGGTAAAATATTCCAAAGTTGCGTGGCGGAAGGAAGTTCCTACGAAACCGCACCGTAGTGGAGTATCAAACGGTTCTTGAGCCCACTCCCCTTGATAAATACAGTAGAAAACGCAAAGCGAGGAAACATCTCTACACAAATCCAAGCCTTTCACATATCGCTGGGAATAGCGACGTATTGAGAATACTTAAAATAGCGGCTACCCACGATGCTCAGTTTGTTAGAAAAAATTAAAAATAAAACGCGTGGGGGCCGCGCGGCCCCCACCTTATCAGTTAAGGGTTAAACGAAGTTCCTTTCACTCTATGAGGAAACATTCCTGGGGAATGCCTCAACTGAAGGCACAAGTTTATTTCGCTACTGGTTGACGTTTTCCCAAGAGAGACTTGCGTGCCCTTCTAAATTTTAAGAAAAATAAATACAATAAAATCTCCTAAACGTAGTGGTTCAATGTAACAAAATGATAAAAAAAATATGCGTCATTGATATTACAAAGCAATGAATATTTAGGTCAGCTTCACGAGTGTCTTAACACTGGGTTCCCTCTGCTTACCTTGCTGTGTACATTGGGATACAGCGTGAAGCTGATAAAAAATGTGTGTTGGGATACAGCGTGAAGCTGATAAAAAAAATAACTCCAAAATAATTCACTCTGCGTATACAGATAATTTTTCAAAAGTGTGGCCTCATGTCACGTACCCTACATGTACACCGTATTTACAAAACGTATTTCCTATTTTTATTTTTCTAAGTAGGATTTTTAGAAAGCATCTATCCCTTTGGCACATCTATACTGGTTTTACCCTATGTAAAAGCATAAAAAAATAAATTTAACAAATATAACCGACATCAACCGGATCCCATAATCAGAACCTACCCAAACTCATCAAACTACCCTTGAATTGTATCCTTACCAATTAAAACAGAATCATCCATTTGTCGCGCACATACTTAACAGAAATTTAATACTTATGTGATTTTCTTGCGGATAACATGGTTAGAAATGGACCAGATTACTGGGACCACACAGTAAGCACCAGCTTCAAAATAAAAAAAGAACGATTAAAATCGGTTCATCCAATCAAAAGTTCTGAGGTAACAAACAAAAAAATGCAGTTGAATTGATAACCTCCTCCCTTTACAGAAGTCACTTAAAAATTAAGAAAAAGATGGTTAAGCAGTATTATACATATAAGCATATGAACTTTATTAGAAGTTATGACTATATTTTAACATAGAAAGTTATTGCTCTATTTTCGTTTAAATAAATAATTTCAATTTATTGTTAAATATGTGTTTTATTATATCCACAAAACTGATCATTTAATTATTTTTTAACAAGAGCAAATTGTATTACCACCACAGCGTAAGATAATGCAGATCTTATCATAGTTATTGGTAAAAGGGCATCCACTTCGTAAAAACAGCATGCTTGTATCTTTTGAAATGCAACATTATTAAATCTAATAACATTCTTACAGGTTTTCCTTGCAGCTGAAAATGAATAATTAGTAAATAATAGTAACACTAATTCCAATAAATTAAATAAACTATCAAAGTGCAGGTATAGAAAACCTAGCGCCAAATAATGATATTTCGTTCCGGTCGGAACATCGTTCCGGAACACATTACGCTAGACAACTGTTCCGGAGTCATAGCAAGCTTCACAACAATTTTGTTCACTGTTCAGCTTGTTCATATGTGTTCTCTGTTCCTAAGCTTCGTGTAATATTTGCTTTGATATAATTTTTATTTTATTTATATTTATTATCATTTATTCTAGTTTTTATTTATTTTATTTTATTATAATATAATTTTTATTTTATTTATATTTTAATATCATTTATTCTAGTTTTTATTTATTTCATGATTTTTTAATATCTTTTTATTTGTTAACTTGCCTTTACCGGTATAGCCCAATGGATATAAATAAGAGTTGTATAACAAATTCTAAGATAGCGGTAACTCTGATCGCAGGTGCAGCGGCTTATATCTAAACTAACCGTAAAATAATATAGCTTATAAAAGCCATCCTCGATAAATGGAGGATTGGAATGATTTTTGTCAATCCAAGTCAGTAGCTTCTGAGATTAACGCATTTTGTAATATTAGTATAGTTAGTAGGTAATAAGGTATAACAAGTAGTAAAGTACGCGCCTCGACATCGGATGCTGATGACGTATTTTAAAACTATGATATCTTCTAAAATATCTATTTTCCAAGCTTTTATTTAGCTTCAACTGTCCCGATGTCTGTTTGTAATCAAAAGTTGCAAGCTAACTTTCACCCACTTCCGTGTGTTTGATTCGAAAATTGGCATGTGTCTTTATTACCCATGACATAATCATATAAATTTAATTTTGTCGTTAATCCAATATGACCGCCGCGCCGTAACAAAATCACAGCGTACATAATTTTAAAACAACCAACCCAGTGTGGGTAACAGCTTAAAGGGCTTAACTTGTGAATACAAGTACAATACATTTAAAAAAGAACTCAAATCTGCTAGTACAAAATGGCGGGTTAGGTTAGCCACTACTACTAATGCCAATACTCTGCTCCCCACTTTGCACCCGAAGACGTAGTATGTTGAGTGGCCGAAGTCAACTCTGCGTTTTTCTTAACATAGCAGAAATCATAACCACACTTTTAAAATAAAACGCTGTCCCACTACACCAAAAGTCGTATATCTCTCATGTACATAGAGATAATTAGATAATACAGTACCAAAAAAATTGTAGCAGAAAGTTTTTTTATTTTTCATTATTTGTTTCTATTTTCTCTGATAAATGAGCCTTGTGATTTGATTGTACTCATGTTTATAGTAAAACATAAATCGATGTGAAATTTAGTTTATTAATTTGTAGTTTCATTCGTTTTACACATATATATATATATATATATATATATATCTACATATTTGTATCTTTTATTCGTGATTAAAAATTTCTAGTCCTTCAAATACCAAGATTATATATATGTAAAGGTATTGGAAGCTCTACTTTATTTTTCACAATTTTAAAGTGTTATGCCATACTTAGGAAAGAAAAATACTTTTCAGAAAACGTATAAAAATTTGAACGGATTTAAGCCCGCGTCTTGGAAATCGTCCAAGAGCTCTGACCGCTAAGCCATAGGCATCCTCATCAAGCTACGTCGAAATTCTTATTTAATTCGCTTGTTACAACTGATTTATATTTTTAGCGTTTCTAGGTAGGGATATTTTTAAAAATATGCGCTACCTAAATATAATTATTAAGATTTTTTTTTTTTTAATTAAATAACTATTACCAAACGACTAATGGAAATTTTAAACACGCAGACATTTAATCAACATAAATGCTCTATCTTTGATAGATACTTAAATTTTGCTTGATAAAACCAGTTTCAGTCTTTTTTCTTAGATTTATTATAAACTTACATTAATTATAAAGTTTCACATATTCACTAATAACACAATATGCGTATCGACGCCGAAAAATCAAATTTTGTACTACCGACGCAACATTTCGTTTCGAGTGATGCGTTTTTTATCACTATTTCAATAATATTAAATAATAAATGAGTTTTAAAAATATATTTGTTTAGGAATATGGCGGT
>JAATLQ010035864.1:0-32811 GCA_013421005.1 Heliconius erato x Heliconius himera | reverse complement strand
ACTACGATTTAGTCAGTGTATAACAACGGTATATCTATACTGTAACCTAACCTAACTGAAATAACGAACCATTCTTTCCTTAATGCCTAAATATTATTATACCGATGCTGCGCGGCATCGGAAAATCTAACTAAACTCCTACTCAAATAAGTGAAGAACCAAAGAAAAAATATAAATTAATAATAAACAGAAAATAACCACATAATAATTGACAGTAGATCGAAAATGTATAAAAATTTACAAAATCGTTAACGTCGTCTGCCCGTTCAGGTAACTCATTTTGAATCAGTGATACCTCCTTCAGTATTTATTAGAAAGATGTACAGTAAAATATAATTTTAATATAGGTGAAATGCTAAAGGTGAATATTATATTTATTTTGATAAGGATTGAATACGAAGTTATAAAAAATATATTAACAATAATCAAAACAAAATAAATAATAATATATTAAAATGCCTTTAATGAAAAAACCTTCAAAGATAAACATTATCGTGGACTTTTTAATAGATTTTTTAAAACATAATATTTTTTTAAAATATAGTTTTTATGTCTCATAAAGTTTAGTCAGCGTACGCCATGTAAGCGACATTTTGGGCGACATATTAAAACGACATAATTCCTTGTTGCCTAGCAACGGTTGCTTAGTGACAGTTGTTGTTAATATGGCAGAATAAATTACATGTCAAATTGAAACGTATTTTAATATCTTAGTATATATTGAAAATATTTCAAATATGGGAAAAAAAAGTATCCTATGTTCATCCCAAGACCCTCAAGTATCTCTATATGAGTATTTTATCACAATTGAATTAGCGGTTTGGCCCTGATTGCGTCACAGACAGACAGACAGACAGACAGACAGACAGACAGAGTTACTTTCGAATTTATAATATTGGTATGGATTATGTTTAATTTTTTTATACATACTTTAACGTCTTTCAGTACATTTAATACGTTTCTAATATAAAATGCATGGACTACAGGAGACCATGCATCGCTGAACGCTTGCGTTTGTTAGGGAGATGCAGATTACTTTGTACAAGCGTTTGAATAGCAAAGTATGAATTTGGTTTTTAAATTGTGATTTATACACTACGTGTTTATGTAAGATAAATATGTTAGTACCAGCTTTTACTCGCAGCTTCGTCAAAAATATCAAAGAACACTCAATGCCTTGATAATTTGGAGGAAAATGGGGAACGTAAGTGTCTTAATGGGAACGTAGCGTTTTAGCTATAGCTAAGATGGTTCCTGAATTAATATATAAGACCTCTGTACATAGATTTTTGATAAAGTTGGTAAGAAATAAAATATTTTTATTTTCTATCCCTGCATTTGAACAGGAAACGGTGAATGAAAATTGATTATAAAATGGAATAAAGTTCTTTTCTTTTAAAAGAAAAAGAAATTTGTTCCATTTCATAATATATTGGGCTAGGTTTTTTTACATATCTAATATTTGAACCTACTATCTCCACATACATTTAACCATATAAATTTCTATAATCTAATATTTGCAAACGTATGATACGTACATTGCAGAACAGTGATTCTTTCATTTCATAGCTATCTGGCCTTGTTGCTTTGTTCGCTTCATCGGTTACTGTCTGTCTGTGAGTGCTCAGCGCGCCTACTTCCCGCCGCTCCCTTCTATGTAAGGGGACGTCTATACTCATTTTTGTATGATGATTTTCAAATTATTTTTTAAGAATTCTGAATTTAATTTATGTATATTGTGTTTAATTTTAAATACGTTAGTTATTGTATTTATATATTTTTTTAATTACAATACCATCATTTCATCAGCAAAGTGCTTTAAATTGAAAATTAAAAATATTTAGCCGTGCTTTAATTTATTATTATATTATTCGTTCCTTTTTTTACGAAAACTAAAATACAAGTTTTTCAAGAAAAAAACGTTTGTGTATGTCCGTCTGATCGCACGTGGCCGTGATTCCCACTCGGGTGAATGAAATATTTTTATTTCCTCCCTTTGGTAACAAAACAATGTGTGGATTTCGTTCCGCCACTCAACTCGTAATGTCTAAAAAAATAATAGGAAAACGGGGAAACCATAATGTATGGGAAATAAAAAAAAATAATATCAATAATTTTGTATCAGCAACGCTACTATATTATAAGGTACAATAAAAAAATCATATTAATATTATAGTATAAAAAAAAAATATATAGTAATATACATTGTGTACACGTCTCGCAAACATTAGGCCGCGCCCTGACCAACCCACGGCGATCGCTTGCTTTTAATTATTTTCGCTATTATGACCCCATAAAGCTACTGACGTTGAACATGAAATTTATACTCCGTTATGGAGAATATTTTTTTCGTAGAACTTGTTAATAGTGGGATATGTCATGTTTTTTGAAGGAAATTTATGATTTTGGATTTTGAAAGGGCGGAACGGTGGTGTCTTAATGGGAACAGAGTGTATTAGCACTCAGGTTTCCTCTGACTATCCTGTTTTATGAAGGGTACAGCGTGAAGCAAAAAAAAATCGGTCGATAGCTTCTCATAAAATATCTTTCTTAATAAAATAATGAAACAACTTTTTCGCTTTTTCCGCTTAGCAGGCAGGTTCCCAAAGGTTGCCTACTTTATGTTATATATTCTGCTCCCTTCTTTTCATTGATTTTTTGAGATAATGCTTAGTTTATTAAAAGGATTAATGTTGAGTGGCAGAACTCAAAGTTTCATTTACGAGAGATAGTAGGGTTAGAACCCACAACCGTCGCGCTTACAGTTAGATGCTTTCCTATTGAACGACGACTGCCTATATAATAATTTAAAAATGTTTAAATTCCATTTACATAAAATATTCATAATAAATAATAGCTTAATTTATTTATTATTCATTTAACTATAAAAGGCTTTTCGTCTCCATTTTGAGTGAAGTTCTCACCAACGTAATGTAATATGATATAAATGTCAATTAAACTCGTTATACACTGATTAGGTGGAGGGAGGCTTCGACAGGATCGTGATAAATGATCACTATAAGGTGTCTTCATACAAACGTTTTATATTTTTTGATTTCTCGTTGTTTCACGCTTAAGGCAGAGTAGTCAGAGGGAACCTAGTGCTATGACTCTTCGTTTCCTAGTTTTTCTAATTATCAAGACATTGCGTTTTGTCATTCTCCTCTTCAACCTATTAAATATTCCCGAGGAATCCTGTAAAATTTAAGTAGTTCCCGACTGTAACACTTAATAGTATCCTGTTTTTGTGCAGTTGAGTTTTTTGCCTTTTTTTATATTTTTTTTGTCTTATTTATCCCTAAAAATAGAAATGTAGTGTCTGTACACTTAAAGTCAATCAGTCTAGATTGTTTGACAATCCTCTATCCACGTAAAATAAATTGACAGGCGACACATAGCAAGTGCGCTCGATCGACGTATCAATACGAGCTTTGACAGAAGTTTCCGTAATTCCATATAAAAAAAAATATGTATCGGGATTTGGACTCTATATTATATAAGTGTTTTGTAACAATCGAGTAGTAGATATAAAAATTTGAGGCCATTGTGCCGCAGTGGACCACATAGTCTGACTGCAAGCGTGATTATGAGTTCGATCCTCACTATGAGAGACCATTTCCACGCCGTTTCCACTTTGACCCGAATTGAAAAAGGTATTTGATGAGTGGCGAAACTTAACGCCGCATATTGTCTACGCTGTCCAAATACGCCACGACTTCTCCGATTGAAATTTCAACATTGTGAAATAAATTAAATGCAAAATAAATAATCATTTCACTATAATAAACGTTTCATATACAAATTTCAGGCGAAAAACTCACAAAAAGTGAGAAAATTACGTCTGGAAATACTTTGTAATAGCAATTTGGTAGCAGTTTTAGGGCTTTAGGCGCCGCATAATTACGTTAACCTGGCGTCAGAGAGGACGAACGCCGACGAGACTTGGACTTATGTAGAGGTACATGAAAAATAAGCTAGGTTATATGAATTTTATGAAAAGTTAGAGAATAATTCTGACACATTTGTTTAATATACAATGCACTGACAAAACTTCTGGCGTGTAGGAGTATAGGGGAGCACTAAAAGAGGATTTCCCGAGATTTCTGCGGTTGTGAGGAAAAATAGGATTTTCTATTTTACGCCTTAAAGTCGAGTAAATATATATTATCTAAAAGCAAAAGATAAGATATAGATACACGTAGATCATCGAGGCTTTGGTGACGCTATAGTCTATGTGTATTTTTCATTTCCACGCCTTGGCTCAACATGCAATGCCTCCAAAATTCGGCGGAGAGAGGGGAACGGAGTGGTTTAACATTAGGTGCCCTCTGTCTATCCTGCTGTGTGCGGGATACAACGTGAAGCTGATTTATTTTTTATTTATTTATTTTTCACGTCTTGGCATTGCCGTGGCGTTGTGTTCCACCATTTAACCCGCAACATCTCGAATTTGGGTGAAAATTATAGAATAGAGTGTGAGTCCTCAACTTAGTCTTACACACATACTTGACAGTTGAGGCGCACGGACACAAGCGTGTAACTGTAAGCATGACAGATTGTGGGTTCGATTCTCACTTGAGAAAATGAAATATTTAATATTTTCATTCCTTCACTTTGGTGTTGAGGCAAAGCGCGGCGTTGAGTTCAACCACTCAACACGCAACGCCTCCAAAATTGGTAGGAAAGTGGAGAATTTAGTGCCTTGACAAAACAAAATACAATTAAATGTGGGTACATTATATCACACCAAAGTATGATATAATTTGTAACATTATAAAATATACAAGCGAGTGCGGCAAAATCAATAAGAAAGTAATAAATGATGAAGCCTTTATCGCGAGCGAAATGCGCTGTTTAAAGAGCTTTTTACGGCCGATAAAAATCTTTCATTTATTTTACTCATTTATAATTTTGTTGAGTACAGACTCGGAGAGGGTGTTTTTTAAGAACGTTGCAAATTAAAAGTAGGCAAATTAAGAGAATGTGGTGTCAAATCTCTTTTGTTTTTTCGCATTTGTGTATAATAATATACGGAACTATTTAATAAATAATAGCATTAGGCATGTATGAGGAATGGCAGTGAACGAGGTGAAAGAAGTATGTAGAGACGGTAGCGTTTTGCGCTCCGTTCTTTCAGTAGTCAGAGAGCGGGGTAGTCCCTGCTAGGGATACAAAGTGAAGCTAAATAAAAATATTATTAAATAAAATAAGCAATAATTCCAATAATAAAAAAAAAATAAGCTTCACGCTGTATCTCGCACACAGCAGAGTAGACAGAGAGAACCTAGTGTTTAACAATAATAGTAATAAAACATTACGACACTTAGCTTATAGAAACCTTATATAAACTAATGATGAGAAGATGGTTAAAAATATATGCATCAGTTTTTGTTTATTTTCGGGGGACAGTAGAGAAAATGTATTGTTAAAAAAAGTAGTCTCCTTTCCATCCAATTAAAGGTATAACGTGGCGGGTAACGAAACTCAACTCTGTCATCTACGATAAAATGTAAATTATTTAATTAAATATATAACAATATTTATATAAATTTACCTTTTAATAATATGTCCTGTAACGAACTCGAGATTAATTGTAGGTCTCCATTATAAATACTTATACGGTTAACATAAATTAGAGATTTTGGAAGGTTAAGGATCGGGCCTCTGAATAAATGAAAATCTTTATTATAAACCTCATATGATAAAATAAAATTTGTTTTCAATGAAATAAAAATAGTAATAAAAAGGAAAAAAGTGAAGTAAAGACATTTCTTTTTTTACCCGTAATTTATTTAGAGACAATGTTTGCTGGCTTGCTTCATATATGTATATGGTGTATCCTAATACCGCACTTTGTCTAAATTAGAATAAAAAATAATTTACTGGACTGATTTGTATAAAATGAATATTTTAGAAAAATCTTATACATTTTTCAATAACATAATACATGATTTGTGCTTTAAAACGATGCATGCTGAGATTATATAGACTATTGCGCAATGTGTCAATACCAACTTTGTTTTTCATTATAAAAAAATATATATTGTTTGACTTTTTTTTTATCTTACCTACTACCACTATCATGAATTTACTTGTGCTCAATAATTGCGCCTTTACCTCTTTTCTCCTAAATATATTAGTTATAATCAAACTTATATTTATTTGTGATTTTCCAGGTTCCTCGAAATCATTATGCTTATTTTTTTATGAATTTATCAATTAAAACCCTTAGTTTGTTTCATTTCATCCGTCATCCGTAGATCAATCTAATGGTACAAATAGACTACGACAAAAAGTTCCGACATAAATGTCAGACACTAATGTATGTACCGTTTACACTTTTTCGGATTTTTAAAGTTCTAAATAAATCAGCTTCACGCTATATCCCGCACACAGCAGCATAGGCAGAGGGAAGCTAGTGTTAAGACACTCCATTCCCCACTTTTTCAGATAAGTAAGTAGTAAGTGTATGGAAATTGTGTCCGAGTAATTCATACACAAACTGATGATAATATAACATTTATTATGCGCCGTGCGGTGTATTTGAAATGTCAAAGCTGTGCTGAAACTTTTCAATTGCATTAGACACTTGGACACAACATGTTCAGTTCACAACACAGCAGCTGATGTCGATACTAATTATCGTGTTACAATTAATTTCGCATTTGGAGACACTTGTGTGAGACACAGAGACACTCAATATATACACTGAGACACTCAATATATACATGGTAATGTAGTATAGAGTCATAGTGTATTCGTACCTCAAAAATCAACGATATATTGATTGGTCGACAGATGACAAATAACTAAGTGATGAATGTATTTTTGCACTTACAACAGTGATTCCTCATGCGCATGTCCTTTATGTTGTTTTATAAATTTAACATTACCAATTTTTTTTTTATCATTGAAATAAAAAATATCTGTTTATTGAAAGAAAAACCAAATAAAGTTAATAAGAACAATAATAACAAAAGCCGTCGTGTCGCTGTGAGATAGGATTTGACTGTAAGCGTGATGGTTGTGGGTTGGACCTACTCGGCGAAATGATGAGACAAAGCACAGCGTTAAATTCCGCCACTGATGTAATGTCTCAAAAGTCGGCCGGAGAGTGGGGAATGGAATGATTTCCATTTACATTTGACGCTAAGTTTTTATGACCTACCGTGTTATGCGGGAAAAAAAATGAAGCTATTAAAGCTATTCTTTATTAATAATAATAGTGTGAAGATATTTATTCTATTAAACAACGAACACACATACATATATAGTGTAAAAAGTAGGTATTTGTTTAACTAAATAAACGTTTTAAAGTGATTTTTCACGTTCAAAAATGCAGGACAGATGAAAGCTTGTTTGCGTTAATACGCTCAGTTAGTCGAATTGTTCCGAATAACTTAAATAGATATTTTTGTAGTTTCGTTTATTAAATGAATGAATTCAAACGTTATGGTATTTAAAAGAAAATTTATATTCATAATCAAAAAAATCAGCTTGACGCTGTATCCCGCACACAGCAGGGTAGGCAGAGGGAACCTAGTGTTAAAACACTCCGTTTGTCAATTTCTGCCGAATTCTGGAGGTGAGTGGCAGAACTCAACGCCGCGCTTTGCCTCGATACAAGAGCGAAGACATGGAAATATAAATTTAAGTAAATATTTTATCTCCTCGAGTGGGGATCGAAACCACAATCAGTCGGTTTAGCAGTCGCACTTTGTGCCGCTGCGCCACGACTGGCCTCTTTTATGTTCATGTTTAAAAATTTTACTATTTTGCTATAAAATGCTTAGCTTTTTTAATTTTGAGATTTGAGGGTGTTTCGTAGTGTTTTGAATTTCAACATCCCGATTTGTCTAATTAATCGTTATAAAAACACTATGAAAATAAAGTAAATGAGTTAGTGGGAGAACGCGATTTAATTTTTAAAAAATGACAAGAACATAGATCATGTAAAAACGACAAGGACCCCCCAGAGGATATGAAGTAGTTATTAGATAACAGTGACAGAGGTGAAAGAGTTCTCTCTGGACACCCAGCCCGTTCCTTCCGGCCACCCCTCTAGGGATAAGGCGTGAAAAAAAAAAATTAAATTTAACACTGAAAGAAAATGAAACGAATGAATACTAGAAAAATTCAGATTATCCATTCGTATTTAATATTTTCCAAGTATTATGGGTACCACACATATAAATATAGAAATCTTTACAATTTATATACAAGTAAATGTTGTCCTATATTCATTTTCCTAACTTCGTAGAAAACGAGTCGGATACGACTCCAGCTACATAAAAGACTTCAGTGAACCGTTATCTTCAATTTGGAACTTTCCTCGTGATTCACGTAACAAAGTTTTATTTGCGCCTAAATCTTTATTAAGGTTCCCATTGTGTTCATACTAAAGGGTCAGGGGTCAAAAATGAGCTTTTTAATATTAAATAACGTATTTCTAATTTGTGGAGATCATTTATAATAGGAGTTTGTGATTGAAGGATGGATTATTTGTTACTTTATTGTGGACGTATTTAGAGATATTTTTAGAAACTGATCTTTTTGTGAAACTGTTTTTTTTTGTTATTTTTAAAGCTTAATATTATATTCATATAAATTTTTAGCCGGACACCAGAGTATTCTAAGGAGGGTATAGGCTACCCAATTTATTTCTACGCCTATGCATTAAAATTTTCGCTATTGAATACCTTTTCCCACCTACCAGGGTAGGTAGAGAGAACTTCAATCAACATCAAGACACTCGACAAATTCTCCGCTTTCCATCTGAATACGGGATATTTCATATTTAATAGCAAAAGCTCAGCGCTATCCTTGGTATAACCAGAGAGAACAAATGATAATAACTTTATACATACATATATCATCATTCCCCCTGTGGATATCGAACCCACAATCATTGCGATTACATTTTGTTTTGTAATGACGCCACAACCGACCATCGCTCTCTTTAAACCCGGGAAGACCACCTCCAGGGAGTAATTGCCCACCAGGCAAAAAAATATTCTAACAATTACTAAAATCTTATTCACACTTTACGGAAAGGTATTTAGAAAAGTGGACTGTTACCAAGGGGCGCGAGTTCGATGTTCGCTACGTTCAAATATTTATTTAAGTTTTAAGCTTTTAAATAAATATCAAGTACATAAAAACCACGAGACAAAGGCAGTAGTAAAGTAAAAAATTAAGATACTTCCAATCCAATTTCTTAATTCAAGATCCGATTTAATTTACGTCTAGTTTTTCCTTTGATTTCGACGTGTATTTAAAAGAATCGTTTTAGTTTCTTTACCCCGGCACGAAAGTTAAAGAACTTTCTTTGATTCTTAATTGCACTCATTTATTTCTACTGAGGAATTAATAGGTTATTTCAAGTGAAGCGCCAGAGAAAGTGTTTTATAGATTTAATCGTTGAGGCCCGTCGTGGCGCATTGGCACAAGCGTGCGACTTCAAACGCGATAGTTATGAGTTCGATATCCACTCGGGAGATTTTAATATTTTCATTTTTCCGCTCTGGTAATGAGACGAAGTGCGGTGTTGAATTCCGTCAGTAAACACGCAATGCCTCCAGAATTTGGAAAGTGGGGAACGGAAGTGTCTTAATGGGCACGGAGTGTCTTAACACTAGGTTTTCAGATTTGCTCTGCCTACTCTACTATGTGCAGGATACAGCGTCAAGCTAAAAAAGATTTAGCTGTAGATGGTTTGGCAATTGTATTGTACTTACAAAGGAAAAGATGTCTATTATTTTTAGAGAGTAATTTTTTTTAAGCTTCTTAAATATCAGAATAAACAATTTGAGACACCGAATTCTAATGGATTCTGTTGAATATATGTGTGTTGAAAGGCGGAACTTAACGCCGCGCTTTTTTGACCAGAGCGGGGAAATAAAATTTATCATTATTTTCATGTACTTTCCTGCATGTTGAAAAGGATGACATTTTGTAACGGTCTAACCATTTTATGTAAGAATTCAACTCATGACATTTGCTATCTGAATAGGAAATCAGATATAAGAATCTTTTTTGGACACTTTCCAATCTATTAATATGAATTTAATAGCTAGGACTCTCCACATTTCACTACGATATTCTAGGATTTCGCACAAACATTTTAAATATAAGAATAGTTACGTTTTTTAAGAGATAAGGCAGCTTTTTATTTTTCTTCTTTGTTATTTTTGATTACATTGTTTGTCTTTATTATTAATATTTTGTTTTGTGTATAATAAAGAGGTTTATTTATTTAAAACCACTTTTACTATTTTAGTAATAAAAAAATAAATAACATATGACCAAATATTTTTTTATATTTCTCTTTTTATTTCCTCTATAAATAATGATTGTCTCTAGATCATTAATGCACAAGATACGAGTGCCACACGCCATGGAAGTAATCTTTACTTGTGCACATCTGCTTTTTACATATGCATTTTATAGCGGCACTACGGGAACATGTTATAGGATGTAGCGAATTATGAAATTTTGAAGAATTTGCTAATTGTAATTTGATGTTGATTAAATTAACTAAAAGCGTGGCGTTTTGTTTCGTCACTCAATACGAAGTATCTCGAGTTCGTTAGAGAACGAGAAAGATAAAAAAAAATAAAGAGAAAATTAAAAATCTTATTTAGAGAATCAAATAATATTTTAGAAATAGAAAGATATAAAATATTTTTTATAATATTTTTTGTCTTTATTTAGAATGTTTTTTTTTAACTTCATTCTTTCTAACTTATTATAGCAGGTTAAGCAGAGGAAACCTTGTTTAGGCGCTCCGTCCCACGCATCGTCCAATATTTTGAGACAATTAATCTCAAACGCCGTATCTCATTACTAGAGCGGGAATATAAAAATAATTCATTACCCTAAACGCATTTATATACGTTTTTGCTTTATAGTGAAAAGTATCTATGAAACAAGAAAAACGAATAAGCCTATAACTTGAGCACTTCCTAAAACTAAGCCACATTTATCATCAATATTGAAATAGGTACTTTATAGAAAAGTATTTTTTTTAAATTGTTTGAGAGAGACCAATCGCCCGTAAATTATTCTGATTTCTGACTAAAGATAAAATAATATCTGCTAATGAATGAATGCATCGTTCGTTTGAGTGCATCGATATGATATATTCCCCTTTAAAGATAGTAGGGAAATAAAATATTTTGGTTGTAAATTTATATATAGCTTCGATTCGTTGTTATGTGTGGATATTTCTAAATAAAATATTTATTGAATATCTGTTTCACATTTTAATTTGAGAGGGGTTGTGGCAAAGTGGTACATGTACGTCTGAATAGACTCCGCCTCCTCCGTAAATTTTCAAAATTGGGAATAGTCTTAAAACTGGGTTTCTTCTGCCTACTCTGCTATATGAGTCGGCCGTATGCACTCATTTTGTATAAAATGAGCTATTGCAATTATAATTGTAATAGTTGTAATCTGTAATATAAATATAAACTTTAATTATTCTAAATTTTCCTTTCATTTCTTTATTTAGCTGTGACTATTTTTTTTTAATTGTATTTCTACGGGAAATACCTTAGAGTTTTTGATTATGCGGCGGTAAAGTTAACAAACTTGAGTTAGCATTACACATACCTGTATGCACTAATTTTGTATGAACTGAACTGCTCATATAAATTCAAGTGTCAAATTTCATAGTTGTAGTTCCACGGGAAGTACCCTATAGGTTTAGATTACACGGGGAAATATATAAAATATGTTCATGCTGCACTTTGCTCGTATGTTTTGATTACGTTAGTTTAGAGGCTTGATTTTTGCCTTGAGGGACGGTGGATTTAAATATTTAATATAATTTCAATTTATTTCCTTCACGGGATCTCGAGATAAATTATTTTGACAGACGGACACGTGGACAACAATGTGGTATTATAAGGATACCATTTTATTCTTTTTGAGGTATCGAGACTTAAATATATATCCATCCATCCATCAGCCATTCAAAGTCCACTGCTGGACATAGACCTCCCCTAATGCTCGAAACTCCGTCCGGTCCTGTGTCCTTTGAATCCAGTGGATTCCCGCTGTCTTCCTTATGTCGTCGGTCCGCCTATTTGAAAAATATACATAATATCACAATATTTCAGGTTTATTTCAATTTTGTTCATCACATTGTATTCTCATGCATATCTATAAAGTTTTCATCTGTCAACGTGTTCATTGTGATTTCGCGATATTCATACATACGAATAGGCAAAGGTTTAAGTGCTTTCTGAGCTATTCGTTTTCTGCACTATTTCAGTAGAGCCCGTTTGTGATATATAGACTTATAGATAGCTTAGAAGTTATAGAGATATTGTTTATGATTTTATGTTATTGTATAAAATATGATTTAACTAACCATGTTAATAAAGTTGCTGAGACAATAGCAAAATATTATATAATAATATTTCATCGATAATAAAATTTCTAATTTAAAAGCATATCATTAATTTAATTAAGGAATAGATTAATCTACATATATGGTGGTTGTAGGTTCAAACTTATATTTTTTCTGGTTGGACAAAAAGCAGCGTAGAGTTTTCAGTTGAGTTGCATTAGTGGTCACAAACTGGTGACCAGGGTCATGCCAACTAAGTGGGAGGGACGGCTATACAAAACTGAGTTTAAGGACTTTTTCTGTGTGATCATCTTTATACATCTATTCTATTATCTTTAAACTCTATTGTGAGAGAAAAGAAACAAGTAAAAACATTTAATATTCAATTTTTTTTACAAATCCAAAGCTTATTTTTCAATGTATACCAGGCTCATACACGTGGTCAGATCAGCTTACGACTACTGCATATCGTTTATCTTAAACCTATCGATTTAAAACGTGCCATGTCTACACGTCTCTATGTGCTGAGGTTGGTGGCAATCCAAAACGTATTTTACGAGGTCGTCGCCTCGAGGGTAGTCAAAGTTTTTTTTAAACATTCCGGGAAAACCATTTTGGAACGCTCATCGGTACTATGCAATAAAGTAAGCTGTAAAATGTACTATACGGACAAAGTGTACCTGTTTAGCGTTACTGAGATTTATTTAGTGAATTTGTACTTTGATTTGTATCTGGTCTATAATAGATATAATTCATAAATGCTGATATTCTTATATGTATATGAATGTAAGATTTTGCATTTAAAATTGTAATGTTCAATTTAACTTGGTTTAATATAAGCAAAATTTCAATATTTTTTAAATACTTCTGGTTCATATTTTATAATGCTTATTAACTCCTGACGATAACTGAGAGAGGTCAAAGTTGAAGTGTATCTATATATGTATGAAGGTATGTGTATGGCATCGTAGCTCCAAACGAAGGAACTTATTTTGTTTTATTTTTAAAATATTTTTAAAGTGTTATTCCACACTTAGGAAAGAAAAATATTTATTTAGAAAACGTATAAAAATTTGAACGTAGCGGGACTCTCGGAACGTATGGCTTAGTGGTCAGAGTGCCTGGTCGGTTTTCAGGAAGCGCGGGTTGGAGTCCCGCAACGTTCAAATTTTTATACGTTTTCTAAATAAGTATTTTTATTTTGATATAGTTTTTTTAATTTGAAATATGACATAACCGAGAGTGTTCTTTGCCATGAAAGCAGAAAATATGTGTTAAAGATTATCAGCAATTTTCTAAATGTTTGTTTTTTTTTAGATTTTTTTTTCTAACGAGGGTTTTTAATTATTAAGCTTTATTAATTTCGGTTTTTGTATACTTATATCCAGTTTCTAGATATAGGAATATTAATCCCTACATCAAAAAACTGGATGTTATCGGCAGAATGATAAATATGGGATCTATTCAGGGCCCAGTGTCGGCCTCGTATGGAGTACTGTTTTCATCTCATACAATGTAGAACCATTCGAATTGTTAGGAACTCTATAATATCTGAAAAGCTAGACTTGCATTATGATTCTGGAATATTCAGGGGAACTGTTTGTCCTGATTTCTGACGCTGATATTTCTAATATAATACCATCGTGCGTCACTTGCTTAGATTTTATCCTTACTTTCTGGATAAGTGGTAATCCACTACTATACGGTTTTACAGGAACTTGCCATACATCAGTGGACTGACCTTACCTGTGTTAGTGTTTCTAAGTCCATATTTGCCTTCTGTAAAAAAATCGAATCTTTAATTTTTTTTTTTAATATAAAATGTTATTTTAACACTGTGTTTAATCATACTCTGCTCTTAAAACAGCTCATTAGTAGTTCTGCCTTCACCTTTACATAAGCACTCCGCTAAGAGCTACACTTTGAGACGTTCGGGGTTTTCCCAAAATATACGAATTGTAGCCCGCAACTTAGCGTGCAAAGACTGTGAAAGATTTTTTTGTTTTTGCTTCACGCTGTATTCCGCTTATAGCAGAGTAGGCAGATGGAATCTGGTGTTAAGGCATTCCGTTTCCCAATTTTCACCCAATTGCTATCAAAATATGGAAACAGTATAAAACGGGATTTTCCACTTAACGTCTTAAAATTGGTGCGAACAAAGCTTCAGGCAATAACTAGTACTAGTATTAGAATATGAATTTAAATAAATGTATGGCTAAGCAGAGATAACCTAGTCACAACACATTGTCACACTCCGTTTATTAATAACTTTATATTCGTGCAATTCCTATACAATTCCTATAAATATAAAACATCGCATTTAGTTCATGCTCTTTGCTCCTTATCCAATTAAATATAATATTTATAAAATTCACTTAAAATCGATTGAAAAGAAAGGAATATTAACTCAAGTATATTTTACTTTAAAATTACCTTCGTTGAAATAGAGATCTGGTAATACGTGATCTCCTGTTAGGGTGTCCATGGGAATTGTTTTTCTAATATCATTAATTTTGTTAATATTTTATATATTTAATATACTTGTACGTTCAGAGTCAAGTATTTGTAAATCTTGCATAATTATTTTATCATAACTGATAATGATTGCGAATTAAGAGTACAACGTTTAGGCACACGATGTTAGTTCATTTCCTGGAGGCGATGACATTAAAAACCTGCCACCCGACACGCCATGTCCAGAATATCGAGAAAAGTCGTGTGTTGGAAAGTGATAGTATAGAAACAAATAAGCAATTTATATTTTTAGCCTCCCATTGTATCCTGCAGGTAGAAGGGTAGGCAGAGGGAGCCTAGTGTTAAGACACTCCGCTCACCACTTTTCGCCGAATTCTGGAGGCATTACGTATTGAGTGATTGAACTCAACGCCGCGCTTTGCCTCGACACCAGAGCAAAGAATTGAAAATATTAATTTATTTCATTTCCCCGAGTGGGGATTGAACTCACAATATGTCACGGTTACAGCCAGTCATACGCTTGTGTCCCTGGCCTGATTAATTAACGTTTAATAGGTGAATATCGACTAACCTAAATTGAAAACGAATAAACAGTTTTACTATTGGATTAAATATGCTAGCAGCCAGTAATGTAATGTTGGAATATATAAATTACATAAAATAAAATCGCTTTACAGCGATCCACTCTTTAATCTCGAAAATAACGCAATAGATTTTTAGGCCATTTTTAAAATACATAGAAATCCAACGATATAGCCAATAATCCACGTGGTCGAAGATACAAGCGTATGTATTTCTGGTTGAACGCGCTAATCACAGAAACTACTGATTCAAATTGACCTTATTACTGTATCTACTATATAAAATACCTTGAGAACTTGGAATGCATTTGCCATACATTTAAGCATGCAGGTAAATCCGCAGGTAATAGCTACTTAACTACAACTAGATAGCGTTTGGCAAATAGAGTAGTCTTAGCGAACTCGTGTAAAAGAGGATAGATTTAGGTGAAAATAACTATAAAAGCAGTGGAATTGTGTCAATCGGGGGCAGTTGCTTGGCGGCAACGGCCCTTATTGGAAAGAAACTAGTGTAAAGTATTGTTAGTAGGTGATACATATCACTTATTTCTATTGCATAGTATCTCTTTCCAAACAATTTAGAAACATATATACGATGTATGTTTTATCGTGTTTTTTTTTAAAAACGTTTACCGCTTTCGATTTCTAGCAATATAATATATTTACTATTTCAGAGTAACAAAAAGCCAGGTCACCCTATTCCGGCGGCGTATCCGCATCCTCATTACGTCTTCCGAGCGCAGTTATTTTCTTCCGTCCGTCTGTCTCGACTAATTCAGTGAACTTATTTACTTGATTAAATGCTTTTCTTCATAATAAATTTGCTATGAAATTATTTATTTATGTATTAATTTCGTTTTGTATAATTTTTTTTTAATATATGGTAGGAATTATATTTTTGTAATGTATGTGTAGTGATTGTGGGTTCAAATATAAGATATATTGAAATTTATCGTACAATTTATTTAAAAAGGTGGAAGTAGAAACATACAGATAATGGGATAATTCGCTAATCTGGCGGAACAAAGTGTATTTTGTCAAACATTTTTTAGGATAAAATAAAAAACATTCGCTGTTAGCTCGAAAGTTTCTGCAATTAAAGCAATCTTTTCTCCACCCCTCCGCTCACACTGGAACTTGTAATATCTAGTTCAAAAGATAACGTTGTTTGGCTCCAAGGAACATTTGAAAGACCTAAATTTTTAGAAACTGACTATTAAAATCATTTAGCGCATCATCAGAAAGAAGTAAGAGGAGAAAACCGAGCAGTTACGGAAAGACGTTATCAAAGAGGTTCCCGATTATGCTACCAAAGAAAGTTTGCAGGGTTCTGGAATCAAAAAACGAGAAGATCGGGTAACGTAATTAAGAATTAACGGATTTATTTGAATTTACAAAAAGAGAAATAATTGAAATAAAAAGTTTATTTTTTATAAAATAATAATTGCTAATAGCAACAAAAAAGGCCTAAAAATGCCTAAAGTTTCAATAAATCTGTATTGTACTATTAAATATATACCTAAACCACAACCTACGATATTTATACACACAATTCTATTTTAAAAAACCACCTTTTAAATTATTTACCTTAGGAGACTCTCAAATCTCACGAAAATACAGCGTGAAAATGTAGAATCTAGAAAAATTCCCAAAAACATATTTCGCTCTTCAAAAAGCTAGACGATATATTTTGCTCGACATTCCAAAGATAGATATAATCCTTCGTAGTGAACTGTAGTTCCGCATCCTCATTATTCTTCACGTACGTCGTTACCGTCTTCCGTTCGAATTTACTCTTTTACCTATAATATAATAGAATTCTTAAATATCACGTAAATTATGGAAAGTTATGTATTTTTTAAGATTGCGGGGCGTGACGTTGATTCCGGCAAAGTGGATAGAAAGTGGGGAAAGGAGTGCAGTTTAGGCAGACGAAATCTAAACTGCTATATTGCAGGATATAGCGCGAATCTAAAAAAAATATTTAATTGGGGTTCCCCCAAATGGGGTTATATTTATCAACAATTATCTTTACTCTAAAGTCATTGCTATTACAAAATTGTATTAAAAAGTGTACAGATTTGAATCCAGAACCTCATGTCATAACCTCCAATATCGAACATTTTTGTGGTCAATCAATTCATCTATAAATAATTTAATACGTCGATATCTTAAATGTATAGAATTTTCCTCTACGCTGAGCTTTTGATATAGTAACGACAGCCTGGATCGAATAATCTTTCCATATTATGGTATAGAAAAAAAACATCCTTATTTTTTATCTTCACGCTGTATCCCGCATATAACAGTGTAAGTGGAGGAAAAGATTCAAGATAGTGTTAAGACAGTCCATTTTTTACTTTCCATACAATTTTCTAACCATTGCAAAATTTTACGTTACTATTTGGCTAGTTGAAAATGATTCAATCCCACGAGTGGGAATCGAATCTACAACCGTTATATTTACAGTTAGTTTCTGTGTTCTCAATATTGTTAATTATTATATAAGAAAATTTTAATATGAACTATTGTAGAAATATTTGCTTGAAAATAATATATTTTTAATTCCTCATCAAATAAGAGCTGACATTGTGAGTAATATGAAATATATGGATCATTGAATACAAGAGGCATTCGAACTGTAATTTACTCAGTCTATTAATTATAGTATAATGGGATGTACTATGAATTACTTATTTTTATATATTTTGCTGTATATTTCATATAGCGGCTTAGGCAAGAGAGACTATTAATAGTAGGGTCTATTAAGACATTCCACACTTTCCGCCGAATTTTCAAAATATTGCGTGTTGAGTGGCTGAATTTAACGCAGTGCTTTATCAGACGAAGTGAAAATAATTTATTCCATTGAGTGGGAATCGAACTCACGACCGCCGCGTGTACAGTCATACGCTGGGCCACTTGCTTGGTTTATCTAGCTTTTATCTGCGGCTCTGTCCCCATAGTTAAATCATTTAGAATTTGGAAGTTTGAGGGAATTAATTATTATAATTTTCCTGCTTTGGTGAGAAGACAAATGTGTTCCGCCCATGTCAAAATGAATGCCAAAGTAGAAAATTAAGAAATGGAGTGTTTTAACACTAGGTTCCCTCTGCCTACCTATGTATACGCATGATAAAACGTGAAGCTAACACAAAATTTAAAATTAATTGGAACCATACGAACAAAATTTAAATATACGCAATGGGCTGATATAAATAATTTTAATAAATGTCAAACTACGCTCTCAGTTAACCAAAGTTAATTAAAATGTGACATTCTATTAATTTTTGACCATTTTCGCTTAAAGCTTTTATATAAAGAGCTTCGGAAAATTTGGTTGTTTTTGCCTTCATTGTTCGTTAGTCGTTGGTGTAATGTAATGTTTCTGACATTGCTTACTATGAGTTATGATACAAGTACATATTTCATTTCTTAGCGGGGTAGATAGAAAGATATAATGTTAAGATACTTTGTTCTCCATTTTCCACACGATTTTCTTCGTTTGATATTGCTTGTTAGTAGCGGAACTCAACGCCGTGATTTATCTTTCCATAACAGGGATATAAAAATAACTTTAAAAACGAAGCGCTATAATTATTGAGAGTTCACAGCTGAAATTATTAAGAGACTGAAATGGATGAAAAGGATTATCAAGGATCACCATTTTAACAAAAAGAATTTGAAAAACGTCCATTATTTTATAGTTGCTAAGTTAATTCTTCATCTCGTTTTACCAGATCAGGAAATTGCTGATGCTCTGACATGAAACAAGACTTTTTTTATAGCTTCACGCCTCACCGTTATACAGCAGGTTGGAGGGAATCTAGTATTAAGACACTCCGTTCTCCATACACCCCCCACTTTTCAAAACCTTTTATGTGGTGGAATACCGTGCTTTGTCTTGTTACCAGAATGAAAATAATTCATTCACACGAGTAGGATTCGAGCCCACAACCGTAGCCGTTACAGTCAGATGCTGTGCCAAGAAGACTGGAAATTAATGCAATAGAATAATAAAAATAAAAATTGAACCTACAACCATCGTGAACAATAAAATATACATTAACTACGATACAATGTTTCTTAAGAATAACTCTACAATATAATTCCTTATATAAATTTCGAAAGCTTTTTAGGGAAAGCTCTTATTAAAATATTCTTTTGTCCGCTTAACTTGAAATAATATTTGGGTGGAAAATTCTTAGCAAAGCTGGGAATTGGGTCAAAAGTTTAAAAGATTTTTGGCCTTCAATATGATTATTGACATGACAAAAAAAATGTTTTCTTTGTATGTACACAAGAGGGCGCGCGCGGCTTCGCCCGCTTATTAGGAGTGAATTCTAAAAAAACCACGAAACACGTGTTCAATAAAATATTTTTAACAGTCTGAATTTAATTTTTTATAAAATCGGTGGCAATTTAAAGATTTTTCCATATGAACTTTCAACCCCTTATTTGAACCCTTAGGGGGTGAATTCTTAAAAACCATGAAACACGTGTTCAATGAAATATTTTTAAGAGTCTGGATTTAAAATTTTATAAAAATCGGTACAGATTAAAAAAAAATTCCATACAAACTTTCAACCCCTATTTCATCCCTTTAGGGTTAAAATTTTTCAAAATCCCTTCTTAGTGGATGTCCAGATTATAAAATGAACATCTGTCCAAATTTCACGTTTCTACCATCAGCGGTTACGGCTCTGCGTGCGTCTTACCTCAGTCAGTCAGCACAAGTCCTTTTATATATATAGATATATACATATTTGATTACATTTGTAACCTACTGTTAAACATTAGAGAAAACCTTATTTTAAAATTTCCAACCATTTTTAGAGATGAGGAGGTGGTTCCACAATGTAAGGAAATGGTAAATAATTCTTTAAGACCTAAACCTAGTTAAGACACTCCGTTCTTCGCTTTTCCTTTCTTCGCTTTGTCTTGTAAGTCTTAGAGCAGGAAAATCACAATGATTAATTTCTCCAGTATGGATCCTCAACCAAGTTTAAAGTTAGACGCTGTTCTATTCACTTATGATGGTCTCATGGAAATAAATATTCTTAATTATAATTGATCGAGGTATCGACATAACGCCGAAAAGTGTTGAGTTCCTTCCACCCAAAAAGCAATGCACCAAGATTCGGCGAAAAAAGGGGAACGGACGTGTCCTAATAGAGTGTCTTAACACTAGCTTCCCAGGTTACATTTGTAGGGAAAGGCCCTGCTATGTGCGCTATAATGCGTGAAGCTTAAAACGTAATATACCCATCATCGTATCATACCCTTTAATAGGATTCATAGAATGCGCTATAAGAATAAGTATAATTTTACATGCATATTTATAATTTTATGTATGTCCTCAAACATATTTTAATTTTTTCTATTAGACACATATATGAAAGAATAACACTTATAAAAAATTAAGTATACTATAGATTATACATCATTTTATTAAGATATAGCTTCATTGTATGAGAATATGAGAACAAATAAGACCAAATATCAAATTCAAAGTTTTATAGGTATTAAATCATAAATAATAATAAAGTTCAATGTTCAAACACGCAATGTTTAGAATTTAGGTAGAGAAAGGAGTATTTGGACACTAGACTCCCGCTGCTAGGCGGAGAAAAATGTTAAACTAATAAGAAATATAAAAGGACAAACCAAAAGATCGAAAACAAATTGAATTTCCTTCGTTGTCTCTACACAGCGACTTACTTAGTTATATTACATTTTTTACACTCCTATATAAAACTACGTAGCGCGTAGCCATCTATGAAAAATTAAAAGCTTATTTAAATACTTTACTGAAATTAATAAGTGCATTTTACTCTGTAGGTGGGGCAGGGAGGGGCAAGATGGCGGTATTACGTCACTTGAAGCATACATTTGGAATTAGATCAGTAGCGTGCATAGAGCCCGCCGTACGGCCGTGTCTCTACAGTTATGAAATTACGCAATTATATTTAAAATATAGTGTATTTTATGTTAAGTGTAAACGAATGGAGATACCGTTTTAGAGTAAGTATTTAATCTGTGGTCTTTTTCTTTTTTTTTAATTTTTTTTTTATATTTATGCAGGGTTTAAAGGTATTGTAGAGTTTTATCGTTTTACTTTTGTGTATTTTTATTGTGCATTGTCTTTTGCGGTTTTTTGTTATTGAGTTATTTTTTTTTCTGTGTTATGTGTGTGTGTGTGTGTTTATTTTATTGTTTTTTTCTTGTGTTGAGATAATAGTTCAATATGTTTTTGTATTTTGTTAAGATAATAATTGAGCAATCGGTGTTTAATATTTTCTTATTGGCGTAAAAATCTTTTAAATTAGCTGTAAGTTGGTGGTGTTATTTAAAAAATGGCGTAATTTTTTTTATGATTTTCAAATCAAATCCTTTGTACGTAATTGGCGTATGTTTTTAAATATTAATATGCATATCTTTAACATTTATGGGAGACCAAAAAAAATTATAAAAATTAGGCAAAGATTAATAAATTGGCTAAAATTTATTTTATTTTTAAATTTATTAGCTATATGAGTTTGGAGTATGTTAGATTTTTTTTTTCGTTAAGTATTTTTATGATTTTTAAATTGTCTTTTTTATTTTCTTTTATTATTTTACAATAAAATTAGATAAATGGAGTAATTTAGTAGTAAAACATAGAATAATTCATTCTTGTTGTTAAAATTTTGGGGTTCTATGTAGTCTCTAGTAATTAATAAATGACGGCCCCTATATTGCTCTATATTGACACAGCTATTATTAAAGCACGTATGATACAGACAAAAAGAAAAGTGCTTGGTAGATAAATTTAATATATATGAAGAATATTTGAAATTATAAATATATTTGTGCAAAATAAATATATATATATATATTTCTCCCTAGATTATACTATATTAAAAAAAAACTATTTTGTGCAGTAACGTTCTTGTAAGACTTGTTCTTTAAAATATTATGAACTGTTTATTGATAAATATTATAACTTATTTTAATTGTCTTAAAAGTATATATTTAACATAAAATAATAAGATATAACTAAAAATTGCATTTTTAGTTTATAGCCCATCCTCTGGTTTTATTTTAAAAAATCTTATATAATCATAAATTAAAAATACTTATTTAGAAAAGGTATAAAAATTTGAACGTAGCGGTACTCGAACCCACGCCTTCCGTGCCGTGGAAACCAAGCAGGTTTCCAGGAGGCGCGGGTTCGAGTTCCGGTACGTTAAATTTTTTATACGTTTTCTAAATAAGTATTTTTCTTTTCTTAAGTGTGCAATAACACTTTAAAAATGTAAAAAATATCACAAATGAAAATTCAAATATTTCGTATTTAATGTAAACCCACTCTATCAAATTAACGTCTAAACTTAATGTCCTTTTTCTATATATCTAAAATATCACAAAGAACATTTAAAAAGATCATTACGCAACCTCGAATTTATGACTTCCGGCTTACTTGTCAGTGCCTTATGCTTCTTTATTAAGTCCTAGTCGCCTAAATTTGGTATAGTAGGAACCAACAAGAACAAAGTAGAAAAAGAGAATCCATTGACAAGACACTATATCCTTATCTTATGCCCGTTTTCCTAACATAATAGCTGCAAAACATCACTTATTTTGATGACTTACTACAACCCCGGCCTTAGGTTCTAAAAAGTCAGCAAATCTTACATTTAATGAAGAGAGCATCGAGGTCATGTGTGCCAGTGTAACTAGAGCTCTCCATCTGCACCCATATATTATATCTATATAGCACGGTAAGCAGAGAGTAAATTTTTTAGTGTTAAAACACTCCGTTCTGCACTTTCCACTTAATTTCCAAATTTAATCAAAATAACCAACATTATTATCCAAATTCGATCTTGTATTGAATAAAGAAGACCATCGAGGTCATATACACCAGTTTAACTAGAACTCCACGTCCCCCCACTACTTGTTACTTGGTCGTGCTCGCGGGGGGTCTGGGGGGTCAGTCGACACTGGTCGGCACACACTGTGGGCGTCGACCTAGATATAGCAATTGCTGGATGCGTCTAACAGGCGCCTTGGCTTGCCTGCTAGTGGGTGGTACAGTGTCGTTGTATAGTATTGTATGAATTTGTTTTTAGTTTTATATGCTTTTTTTTCTTCTATTTTACATATATATGTGTTTTTTATGATTCATTATTTGTGTCCATTTGGCTTTTAAGCCAAAAAGCCTGCTGTGGTAAAATCATTGCACTTTTTCTATCCAAAAACAATATGATGCTTGAATTAAATATTATATAATACGATATGAAAATAAATGTGAAATGAGAGCCATGATCAATTTATTCAATATCTTTGTTTTTGGCTTTATTTACAAAAGACACGAATATCTATGTATATGGGTGACAAGTTCTATGTTCACTTAGGATTGAGGATTGGTGAGCTTGAATTAGGTAATTCAAGCTTATCAATCATCAATCACTAATACAATAAAATTTCGTATTTTTCATACTACAATATCATTACAATAAAATTTTATAAAAAAAAATATCACCGGTAAAAATGTCGACTATTGTAAAAAAGTAATAATAATACGAAACTGGAATTTTTATAGCTTAATTTATTCTTTAAGAATATACATTTTATCTCAGTAATAAATATCATCAATGAGGTATCTAAACATAAATGTATCTACAAAATGAATTAAACTACATATTTGCTTAAACTTTATACAAATAATTAAAAAATATATATAATCAAGATATCTTGGAAATGTCGTTAATAATTATATAATGATATATCGGTATTTTGTTTCAACTTACATAAAGTATAAATGTTTTTTTTTGTTTTACTAATATAAAGTCATTGTAGTACAGTAACATCGCTTAGTGTCAAGACACTCTGGACTTCACTTTCCCCTCAAATTCGGGAAATTGGATATTGAGTAGTAGAATTTAATCGCTTTATTTTAATCAATTATACTCAGAAAATATCTCCATACAGAATATAAAAATACGTTTTTCCCCGAGCAGGAATAACTAAAAATAAGTACATTCCATATACGTCGGGACGACGTTCAGTTTTATATTTTTATGAATTAACGCAATTTAATGAACAATTGAGTAAGAGTATGACGTAGTCGTGGCGCAGTGGAACTGCATTTGGTTTTAAGCGATGGTTGCGGATTCGACGCCACTCGAAGGAATTATATTTAAACTATGTTAATCTAGCAGACAAAGCGCGGTGTTGAGTGTTACGCAGGAAAAAGCGTGAAGATGCAAAAAAGAGTAGTTTTCAATAGAGAGTTGAAATGTACTACCTCAGTTATAGGGAACGGAGCGAAGTAATTACAAAAAATATCAAATCTATGTTGGTAGAAAAGTAAATTTATTTTATTTAAAAGGAATCCGTCTCGACTAAGCATTATCCGCTCATTTCTCTTTCGCGGTGGAAGCCGAGCTTTACGAAAATAAAGCGTTTAAACTACAGTCGATTCTCGTCACTGTAAGTCGTATTGTAGGTATCTAGTACATTTATACATAAATATTTAATTTTGTAGAAAATGCTTGCTTGACACGTAAATTTTGCGCTCTGAATATTAACTAAGATCAAATTTATTTTGTTATTCCAAATGAAACGTTAGTGTTTTTTTAATCGGTTAACCATATCCGGATTAATGTTATAGTTTCACAAGTTAAGGCCATCCTGGTATCATAGAATAGCCGGTTACTATAAACACGACGGTTGAGAGTTCGATTCTCATCATGGAGAATGAATAATTAAATATTTTCATTTCCTTGCTCTGAGAAGGCGTGCCGTTGAATGAGAAGAAGATGAAGAAGAGAATCAATAATTATTTCTTCCTGGCATCATCTGATCGGATACCCGACAATTGTGTGTTCGATTTCTAGATTTCCACTCGGGGGATTTTTTTTTCCTTTTCCTCGTTGTGTTAGCGACACAAAGTGCTGCCACTCATAACGCAATTTCTCAAAAATCTAAATCTTATATTACGTTAACACAAATAATACTTAAAAAATAGAAAACTAGAATAAATAGAAATATAAGTAAACAACAATCTTGCTAATATTGAAAATAAAAAAGTTTGTGAGGATGGATGCTTGTTTCACTTTCAGACAAAAACTACTGAACGAATTTAGGTGAAACTTTACAATAATATAGCTTATATACGAGAGTAAAACAAAAATTTATGCAAAAATAATGTATTAAATATTGATATAATATAACAATGGTTTTAAGAGAAGCCGCATTTGGCCCACTAGTAACAAAAAGAAAAAAAGAAAAAAGTATATAAAAAAAAAATATCACAGACCACCAATAAAGTACAAATGAATACTTCATTATTCTTCACAAGAAACTTGGGAGATTTTCTCTTTAAGAGAAATATAAATCGTCGACGTAGAAAATGGCTGCGGGCTTTCAGTTTACTGAAAAAAGTACTCTATAATTTTATTTACACATAACGGTATGAGGAACGTAATACATATTTTTTTCTTCAACTTTTTTATATTTGGTTATAACGAAAATGGAAGTGAAAGAGCCGGGACAAACTAAAACTTTTAGTGACTTAAATAAGACGGTTTTCTTTAATAAGTAAAAGTGCGGTGTTAAGTTCCGCAACTCAACACACAATGCCACGGTAATCAGGCAATACGTGGCCAACGGAGTGTCTTAAGACTAGGTCTACCCAGTTAAATGATAAATACAACACAAAAAATAATATTGAGACATAGCGGTATCCTATTAAAACATCGTTTCTAAATAGATACTTACAATTTACATTACATTTTCTTATATAGAAACCGAAAACTTATTCTACTTGGTACTTTAACTTTAGCCAGTTACGACGTCGGTTCATAGTCAAACAGTGTGTGGGAATTGAACCCACGATACTTCATCATATTAAGCCATATTACAAAACACACGAAGATACGTGCAAACATTGAAACACAGCTCGTATCTAAACGTGGGCGAGACCTTCACTTTAGTTTGCATCTCGATAAAATACGAACGCGATAGTATAAGTAAATAGATGATAAAAGAGTTATTTTAATAGCCTTCGCGGCTTTACGAATACTTTAATTAGGCAGTTTAGAATTTGTTGGATGTTATTAATTACTTTTGCTAAATATATTAGGCAAAGTACGAAGGCACCACTAGTGCGACTATAAACACGACACGTTGAGAGTTCGATTCCAGCTCGAAGGACTGAAATATATAGTTTAGCGACTCAATACGCAATGCCTACAGGATTCGACGGAAAGTGGGGAAAGGAAGTGTCTTAATGGGGACGGAGTATCTTAACATTAGGTTCCCAGGTTGTCTCTGCCTAAGCTAAAAAATATCAGTTCGAAGGGTCAAGTATTAAACGATCATTGTGTGTTCTAAGCCCGTTAATAGTAATAAAGTTTTCAGGTTATACATACGGGTTTTAGGGTTTTTTTTTTTGTTAAAAATGTAGATTTATTCAACTTATCCTAGTGTAAATACAAACTAAATTCAAATTAGTTTGTATTTCCTATATTACGGCATACATAAATTCAAGAGCTTATTGTTTAATCTTACATAATAGATTCTACACCAAATATAAATTTATTTAATTTTTTATTTCACTAATCGAATCTACGACTATCACGTTTAATCAGAAACCAACTGCGCCACAATTAATTAGTATTGACTAATAAAAAAATCAAATAAAACTAATAAAGGCAGATGCATTTTTATCACAATCTATCTTTATATCTCTATGAAATAATTATCGATGCAAGAAGTACCTTTCACCAGATAAAGCATAATTAAAAAATACAAATATGAGCGCGATGGTCGTTGGTTCAATTTCCGCTTGGGGCTATGAATTATTTTCATTTCGTCGCTCTGATACAGCGTGAAGCTAAAAAAATAATTATTAAATATAATAGTGTGTGTAGTTATATTATGGTAATGAAAATATTTCATTTCATTACTGGAAATCGAACTCACAACCGTCACATTTACAATGTGCTGTGGCGCTGCGCCACAGCGTGTGTCCATTATGTTGTTTTTTGATAATATACTCAATAATTAATCATTTTATTTTAATAAAAATTAAAGAATATCCAAATTATTTTTTTAACTATTCTATCTATATTTATATCTAACACCAATATCATCTGTCGATGCAAGTAACACCTTTAACTAAAAAAAAAGCTTAGCACTTTCGTGCGCGTGCGCATGATGAGTCATGGCGCGTGTCCCGAACATCTGCTTTCTTAATATGGGAAGGGGATACGGTTAAAAATAATATGCTATATTTACATTTTGTTCTATATATAGTAGAGAAAGTGATTTAGGTTTCTTTTGGAAATTAGCTTTCAGAAGAATTTATTTTAAAATTGTATTATGTTGAATTAAATAATCAAACGAGGCCGTTATGGCGCAGCGTCTGACTGATCGTGAACACGACGATTGTGGGCTCGATTTCTACTCGGAGAAATGAAATTTTTTCATTTCTTCACTTTGGTAACAAAACAAAGCAAAGTGATGAATTCCGCTACTCAATATGCAATGACTTAAAAATTGCGTGGAAAGTGGGGAACGCAGTGTCTTAACACTAAGTACTTTGTGCTTTCCTCTTCTTATGCGGTGTTAATTTTTGCTATTACACCGGGATTAAATTACTTTTTTATACTTATAAAAGAGTACTTCTAAATATGAAACGTACACGATTTGTGTATTTTTGTCGTTTTAAAACTCTGAGTTTTGAACATTCGGCTTTGACCTACAATCTGTGATATTTAATACCACATCTCACATTGATCTAGCTCCCAAATCCTTTCTAAGGCCTTCACGTGCGCGTCGCGTGACATTTTATATTTTGATGTATATAAAATTGATACTAATAGCGTTGTAGGTAAATTTTTAAAACTAGTCGTTTCATGCATCTCTGTTTGCGTGTGCTTTTCCTCCTGGCTTTCCCATTATTAAAGGAATTAGGAGAAATCCTCTACTACCCTATTCACCCAAACTTACCCTAACTTATTTAATTATAATTTCAAATGAGTGACTGACTGACAATGTACAGACGAAACTACTGACATTGATTTAATTTGGCATGTAGTTAGGTAAGGAAATGTAGAGGAGGACTTTTCGAGGATTTTACGGTAACAGGAAAAACTGATTTTTTCATTTCTCATCTTAAAGTCCATGTAAACAAAGTTGCGGGTGGCACCTAGTATTATTTATAAGCATTAAAGATAATATTTAGTTTGGCTTTGGATTTTTCATTATGTCCTAAAATTTTAATATAACGTGGAGAGGGAGTTTACCGTTATGTTTGGCACTCAATTTTTTGGTTGGTACTACTGATTACTAATATGAAAAAGAAGAGAAAAAATACAGTGAAAAGAAAAAGAATTTATCATAGAATTTTAAATGCCATTTAAAAAAAACATTATGATCGATGCTTACAATATATTAACAAAAAAAAACTGTAAGCATATAAAACAAATTAGTTACTACAAAAAAAAATATTACAACGAACTAACATTTACCATTTAAGTTACATAAAGATAAGTGAAACTGTACCCAGTTGATAACTGAACTACACGTGTGCTTTTAATTGCATACAATATGAGGCGTTTGATGGATATGGATCGGTAGGGTAACCATTATTACTAAAAACTTATATTTTTTTCTTTTTGTTAATATATTTTGTTTTTTTTAAAAACAAGTACAAGAATCTGAAGGTGTCGTAACTCGAACCTACGCCTCTTGGCGACTGGTTAAGGGGCGCAGGTTCAAGTTCTGTTACTTCCACTAAGTTCTGTGAGTCTTACCCGCCAAAAGGAGAAAAAAGCGTGAAACAAGTCATTTATAATTTATACCGTAGGGCTCAGGTAGACCTCGATTATAAACTCGAACGTGGGTTCGATTGCCAATAGTAATGAATTTTCATTTCCTCAATCTCGTAAAAAGATAAAGTGTGGCGTAGAAATCTGCCACACAACATGCCATATCTTAAAAAAAATTGTAGGAACCTCTAAAACGGAGTGTTCTAACACTAGATCTTCCCTCACAATTTACATCCAAAAAAGAAGGACATGTTTTACTTCCAATATAGTAAAATATGTCCTACAGAATATCCTTTACTCCCAATAAATGAATGCCACACCACTCCCGCGTCATGATTATCAATTGATAACGCCCCCTATATAGGGCCCGCATAAGTGCTTTATTGTACACGCAAATAACTTATAAGTTCAAAAGCTGTAATAAAAGAAAATTTATGGCATCTTCTTTTTAATTTAATTGTAAGGAGAATTGAGATATATTTCAACATGTACCGTAAGGGAATGGAATTTTTGGTCTTATGTGAAACGGAAAGCAGTTACGGTAAGATCTTATAGTAATGAGTAGTGTAAACAGAGAGATATTTGTGTTAAGACACTCTGCTGTCTATCGCCCCAATCCGAGGCATTGCTGTGAGTTGTATAGCGAAACTCAACTCCGCATTACAATCAACAATCACGTATAGTAGAACACGGGTACAGCATATTATTTCTTAAAATTAAACTATTTTGAAATTATTTTCTAGTATCATGTATGTTTTTGAAATAGTAATTTCATAATCAATTCTCTTTGTTATTAGACAATATATTTAGCAGGATTACGCTGTGTTACGTACTCATTAGCGTAAGCAGAGAGAACTTAGTGTTAAGACACTCCGTTCACCATTATATACAACTATTATACAATATTATATACTAACTAAGTTAATATATTTAACTAATTATTGTTGTTCTAAAATATAAGGCCAATATAAAATAATCTACGTCCGGTTGCATTTGGTTTGCAAGTAAAGATTTTATACGAACCACATTGTTTCTAAGAACATTGGAATTCATTTGCGTAGGACAATGAATGTGGAAAAGTGTAGGTGATGTTTGAAATAATCACTATAATATTTTATTGTGGGCTGATGTATGAAATCTTTAATCGTTGAGAAGAAGAGAGAATGTTGTATAATGGCTTTTTTTAAAGTTTCACGCTCTATATGGTGGATCCATTTAGCAGGGTAGACAGAGGAATCCTAGTGTTCAGACACTCCGTTCGTCACGTTCCACCTAATTCATAAGACTATAGGTGTTGAATATATATAGGTGTTGAACTTATCGCTTCACTTTTGTCTTGTACCAAAACGAGAAAATGAAAATAATTCATTCCCCCGAGAGGGAATCGAATCCATAACCATTGCGCTTACAGTCAGACGCCGTATCGCAACGTTACCGACGGATTCAAAATTTGAATTATTAATGTATCTGTACATGAAAGATATATGAAAAAAAAAAACTATTACAGGGGCCATTTAATAACGTAATAGCATCAAACCTAATGATTTTTAAAAAAATTATCTGTTTGTCTGTGTGTTTGTTCACGTCAATCTCAGAAACGGCTTAATGGATTTAATTGCAGTTTTCACTGTTTTATTTTGGCAAGCTACTTTATTGTAATTCGGTTTATTTCAATCAGTTTACAATTGGAAAAAAATATACCTTTGAAAAAAATGTTCTATAAAATTGTAACTACAATTATCTGTTTTATTGAATTAGCTGAAACTTAACTTTTAAATATAGATATAATTTATTAAATCATATTATTAATAGAAAACGAAAGTAATACAGATTAGTAAATTAATAAATATTTAATTCAAGCGGGCGAAGCCGCGAGCGTTGCCATTATATTAAAAATATATGATTAACATTATGAGTCATATGTCGACTAAGAAAAAACTAAATATATTATTATAATGAAATATTATTGTCGCATATATTAATTAACAACGGGTTTGATCTTAGATAGAGGGGTCAATTTTTTTCTATACGACTAACTTTATCGCTAATAATATATTGTTTCATAGAAATTTACTGTGGTGTACATAATTTAAAATTCTATGGCGATCGCAGCTCTGTGGAAAGCGTCTGTATGTAAATATCTTGGTTACAGGTTCGTTTCTAAATAAGTTATTTCAAATAATATTATTATTATTACTAATTTGTTATAACAAAGAAGTATTTTAGAAACGACAACCCCACGTCAACACTAGAGTTAAGACACTCCGTACTCCACTTCTTTTCGATAATTCCTCCCCAAATAATTCTTATTCCAAACAACCACAATAATCAGATAACTAGAACACATAAAGGTAATAATTTTGATAATGAGTGACGTCATTGTCGACCAATTAGTATTTTTATCGTATATTAGAAGTCGGCACATGAATTTCACACTTAACACCACTTAGAAAGAGAGAAGTGGTTATGGAAGGGATATTTATTTTTTAATTTCACGCTGTATCACGTATAAAGCAAGGTAGAGAGAGGTAACTCCAGTATTAAAGCACTCCATTCCCCACGTCAGTTTTAGGCACGTTACGTTTTGGATTATTAGATTTTGGATTATTTACGGTCATAACGAAAAAGAGTTCTAACCACTAACTACATCACTAGCCAAAGAATTATTCATTAAATAATATTTTTAAAGGTGTTCGGGGAATCAGTTACATTATCTTTATATAAAGAATTAATAAAGATAAAAAAATACCTACCTTCAGGAACACCATTTATTGTTAATCTTTTATCTTTTGGTTGGGACAATATACTTTAATACATTACAATACAAACTTAAAAATTAAAAAATTAGCTTCACGCTGTATCCCGCACACAGCAGGGTTGGCAGAGGGAACCTAGTATTAAGACACTCTGTTCCCCACTTTCTGCCGAATTTTGGAGTGGCAGAACTCAACGCCGCGCTTTGCCTCGACACCAGAGCGTAGAAATGTAAATATAAATATAAATAAATATTTCACTTCCTTCCTTCCACAACCATTCGATTTTGCAGTCACATTTTGAGCCACTACGCCGCGACAATACGACGACTTCTAAAACTCGTTTGTATTTGTTATATAGATATGTATAATTTGAATTTGATATAGTAACGCAGACCAACTAAATGCAAATCAAAGTAGGGAGGCACTGATTTCTTCACTCTGGTAAAACGACAAAGCGCGAACCAATCTCACGAGAACTGGGCGGGCAGTCCGGGTATGCAGTGTCTTAATACTAGGTTCCTTCTGACTACCCTGCTGCAGCATGGAATTCTTCGTCAGCTATAAAAAAATACATACAAGGACTTAACCCGGCGGGAGTGTGGTGAAGAAAAGTTACTTATAGTATGTGGCGGGGTGTGACATACCCGAAAATAAATCGGCACTTAAAATAGTTTTTTCAATAAAATTAAATGAAATAAGTGGTATATATTATATAAGGTATATATTTACGTGTAAAGAAAATAAAATATACAGTAAATTCAATTTATTTTTATTAATTCACATAATGAGATCTAAGGCACTTGTTTTTGGTAACAAAAATA
>JAATLQ010035863.1:0-32799 GCA_013421005.1 Heliconius erato x Heliconius himera | reverse complement strand
GTACAAAGAACATAAAGTTACAAAAATATATACGTGTAATAAATAATTAGCTTAATATATATTTTATAAATATCAAATATCAACAATGGTCGTATTTTTTTATTTAAAACAACAAAAAATCTTTGACGATAATGTCGTAAAAAATCTTATTAGAAGTCATTATAGTTGTCAATCAATTGTGCATATTAAATCAATAATCATGTATTTTAAACGGGCGAAGCCGTGGGCGAGCCGCTAGTAATAAATAAAAAATACCGTCGAATTCATATCCTCCTTTTTTTAAAGCAGTCGGTTAAAAAGCGTAAATATTGTCAAATGCATGGTAGCGTCTGTAATGTGTTATTTATTGATCTCATATACTTTATAAGCATTATTATTAAAATATATTAATTTTCGTAAAAACGGGTTTAAAGTTTCTGCTTCACGTATTAATATACATATAGGTATACTTTTTAAATACACATGAATATGCGGAATGTTAGAAACGAGATAAAAATATTTAAATGTGTTTTGTTGCTTCAACTTATTTAGTTATTTATTATTACTTAATAAACTAACTAATGACCGTTTGAAAGTGAACAATGCCGGATCTTATTATCATTGTTTGAGAAACATTATCAGCTCTTATGATAATGTTATTCTGTGTAATGTTTTAAATAGTTTTGTTTTTAATGTAAGATTGTTTAAAGATAATGAACCAATAATAATATATCTAGGGGAATTCCGGAACTTCATTAAGCCCAGGTTTGATACCCGGATCATTCATCTTTTTATAGAGAACATGAATATATGCACAGCCTCCGATGTGGTAGCCCTGCGAGTGCTTGCAGCCGCGCCTTATGTGACAAGTTCTAAATGGTATCGTGCCGTCATCGTTACTGGTGTCCTGTGGTCGTGGTCTGTGCACCGTGTACTGTGCACTGTACACAGACTGCCATGCCATGCCCGTTGTGCAGGTCACAATGGGCATGCCACACATACACTTAAATAATATATATTATATAAAATGGCGTACATGATTGTACGAGTAAAACATGCTTCAGTTAATGCGTGCACATACGAGTATCATATCGATGTTTTTTTGTTTTAATTCGAGTGCATTATATTTAACAAATTATTTTCTTGTTTTTTTAGCTTCACCCTGTATCCCGAATATATCAGCATAGGCAGAAGGAACCTATTGTTAAGACACACCCACTTTCCATTGAATTTTTGAGGCATTGCATGTTGAGTGGCGGAACTTAACGCCGCGCTTTGCATTGTTACCAGATCGAACAAATTAAAATGTTAATAAATAAATCATTTTCCCGGGTGGTAACCGATTCCACAACCGTCGCGTTTCCAGTCACACGCTTGTGCCACTGCGCCACGACGGCCAATAAAAGAAAAAATTCTGTATAAGATTTCTTATTGAAAATAAATAGTTTGATCCATATTAAAGGAATACATAACTCTTTTAATATAAGATAGAAGATACTTAACATTTCATCATTGTACCAAATATCCGTGTATTTGGTGTCTACTGCCCGTCGTGCTGCAAGGTGCGGGGTGCGGGGTACGAGGTGCGGGGCTCCAAGCAGGGCCTAGGACGTGCGCGTGCCACGGGGCCTGAGGGCCCACACTAATACAATACAATAGATCTGACAGTGATGTATAATACTGTCCTGGAGTTTTTATAGTCATCGTTATACGAGTACATTGTGTAGGTAAGTAGATAAACTCCAGGTAAATAAAAATAATTTCAATTAGAACTGGACGTGACAAAGTAAAAAGTGATTGTAATTTACAATGCTTTGTTGTGTGCATCGCGCTGTGTTATTTCATATCCGAGTGAACACCATCAAAGATAAAACACAATAACAGTCTTTATAACGTAGTCCACAATCGTTAAACATTAAAAATGTATTTCTCTGTAAATTATTAAATTGAACGCTAAAGGTAGGTACCTAACCTAGTCGTATATATACTGACTGTAGTAGGTACTACTTTTAAGGTTTAAAAATAGTGTAACCTATATTTATCAATTACTTTCCATTTCACATATTAACGAGTTATTACTTACTTAATATTTTGATATTGTACTCTTCGCAGATGATACCTCTTTAATATTTAAGGTAGGCAGAAATAAAACAAACTATGACGAAGTGAATAGTGTAATAATGTTAAATGCTAAATTCTAAACAAATTAAATGTATTGAATTTGTTTTGCCAAACGTAAAAAACATAGTTATAGTCTAGAAATTAAAGGAGAAACCCTCAATGTGTCGGAATCAGCTATTCTCTTAGGTTTAACTATAGATTCCAAACTCCAGTGGAACACTCATCTGAAAGCTTGCTTGAAACAAAAAATACTAACAAGTAAAGCTTATTACACTGTTCAAGAATATTTAGAGGATAAACATGTATGGAATTAATGTCTATTGAATGTGATGCAGGATAGCTGCCAGTTAATGTAATAAAATTATATATTATACCATTGGCTTTGAAAAGAGCAACTGTTGAGTTTCTTGCCGGCTCTTCTCAGCAGAACTGCCTTCCGAACCGGTGGTAGTTTTTTTTTTGTTATATGTTCATTCGACGATTCAAAAGTGCTTATAAGAGTTTATTTGAATAAAGAATATTTTGAATTTGAATTACTTATAGTTGATATTTTTTTAACACTGTATCCCGCACATAGCAGGGTAGACATAGTGTTGTCTACCCTGCTATGTGCGGGAGTGGAGTGGGAGTGACTCGTGGAACTCAACGCCGCGCTTCACCGCGTTACAAGAGCGAAGAAATGAAAATATTAAATATTTCACTACTCCGAGTGGGAATTGAACCTATGACCGTCTCGTTTATATTGCAAACTGGTGTCGTTCTCTTAAACATTATGTTAGGTTTAAAAATAATTTTAGGAAATTTTATTTTTGTACAGACATCATGGAATTCATAATTTTATTACTTGACAGAATAGTTAATGTTAAAAAAACAATTGAATGTTTATATTATTTACACAGTATACCACTATATTATGTATATAGTATATTTAGTATGCGCGTCGCGTCGGTGGTGGTGTACGCTGATGGTATTGTTGCCACCAAAAATGGACTCACCACAATGACAAATTATGTTCGATAACGTCGCAGTTCACATCGGCCGGCTGTATGCGCCTCACTATATATATGTAAATGTATGACACGCGGCTCATAGCGCCTCGGGGACCTCGGGAGGCCTCGGGGACCTCAGCTTTAAATAATGACAACAATCAACAACTACACATACAAAAAACCAGCACCTGTGACTGTCTGTGACTGCGCAGTCATTTTAATAATTATTGTTACTTATTTCATTATCATTGTCATCGCCTTACTTCAATACGCATACATACTCGTATGTACCTACATATCTATCTATCTATAGATATACGTGTACATTGCAGACGATTTGGTGCAATGAATGTCTTAAAAAATAATATAGTTTTGATGTTTAATTTGTACGTAATAATTAACATGCAAAACTTTTACCCCGCCATTGTTATTACATGTTCATATTCAAACATTGAATGTATTAGTAAGATTTACATTGGTAGATATCTAATATGTTTACGCATTTCTCGTATTACATGTGGTGAATAATTAGACAAGACGTCACTTACATCCTGACTTTCTTACCATTTAAAATGCAACGGTCACTGAGTACTAACTGTTGAGACTCAAAGTCGTTCTTCGTAGGTGAGGCATCCGTCACAATGGTGTCTTGGTGTCTTCTGCTTGATTTTACTTTTTTTAATAATTGTTTTTGTTTATTTTAGCTTTAGTCATTGCGCCGGATACAGCAGCGAGCAGTGCAGGCGGGACGGGACCTAGAGTCGACGCATTCTATCTCCGCTTTGAGCCCGAATTGAAATCACAACCATTGCGCTTATAATCAATCAGGCGCTATCGAATATACATATTATAACACCATGAACGCAAAAAAAGTCCTAAACAATTTTAAAAAGTGAAGCCCTAATATAAGATAACTTAAACAAATATTATAGCTATAGCATATATGAACGTACATAAAGGGGGATTGAAGCCGGCGCAACAAGACGATTGTAAGTTCGGTTCTCACTCAGGGGAATGACAATTTAATATCTTCATTTTTTCACTGGTAACGAGCCAAAGCGCGGCGTTGAGTTCTGCCACTCAACACATTCTGCCATTAATTCAAGTATTCGCTGGAAATTGTCTTAATAGGAACGATGTGTTGTAACATTAGGTTCTCGCGGGAAGATAATAAAACGTACATAAATTGTAATAAAAATTTGAATACTATTTTGCGCCTGTAGTTTTAAATATATTATTTAATATGAATGTGCTATTGCTTATTCAAGTTCAGTTTGTCTCAAACATGTCTTTGTCATGGCACAAGTATTTATTATTCTTACATGCATTTAACTAAATTTATATTTTATTTCTAAAATAAAAAACATTTTTTATTAAAAAAAATAATTTTTTTCTTAAATATCATATAATACATACTTTAAAGAAGAAATTGCAAGAAATTTCTGCACCTAAAAGAATTTTCTCGTTCATTGTGTTGACATGGACATCGATTGTGATTTTTAGCTTCACGATGTATCCAGCCTTCTGTAGGATTAGAACAGAGAACCCAACGTTAAGACATCCCTCCACCGGGCGGTGCGTGAGGCACTGCTCGATTGCGTGAAATTGCGTGTTGAGTGCCGGATATGCGAATCGAACCCACAACCGTCGCATTTAGTATCATGTCATCATCATGTTATGGCGCTACACCACGACGGCTTTTTACCTTAGAAACATTTGATAGATTTTGAAAAAAATATCTTGAAAATATTACCAAAAAACCGTGATACCGGAATACAGGATACAGTCTAGATCAAAAACACCGGTTTTGTTGTGGTCATTATGTGTTAACTCAACTTTGATAGAATGATCATCGCTTCTTAAAGACTAAAAACCTGCGAGACACCTCTACACTCTAATAAAGTACAAGCGTCTACAAATATAATATAATAAATTGTAATAAATATTGTTTGCTACTAATATATTTGTAGGCGCTCATAGCTTATAGGATTTGAATCTAGGTAGAATTTTTTGTTTAATTTTGTTTTTTTTTAAATAATAAATAAATATAGATTAATATTTTTGATTTTTGTATATGAATGTAATATATAATCACGGATATTTTATAAATATATACCAATCTGAGGTCAAATAAAAAATATGCGTTCATTTAACGCACACTTGTATTTACGCTCGTCAAAATATCACCCTTGGCCTATCATCTTATATTTTTTAAAGTGCTACGTTTTGTTATGTACAAACTACGTACTATTTTTTTTCTCAGACAACAAAATATTATTTATCTATTTTATTTTTAACTTAACTTAGCTTCACGCTTTATCCCTTGCGGGGTAGTCAGAGAGAACGGAGCGCCAAACGCTACGCTATTTTATTTTTAAATTTACTTAATTTAACTAGAAAAATACATGCGGGTAAAATTATGATTTTAGAACGAACAATAGAGTCACAATAAATATATTTAAAGAAATTTAGTAATATTTAATTTAAATATTAGCATTCCTCCAGTTTCGATAGAACCGTCTAATATTTACTTCCTTTTTAATTTTTTCTTTCATATCTTTATTTCCTCACAGAAGTGACCCATTTTTTATGACGTATCAGATAAATAAAACAATTATTTTTTTTACAAATTTATTCAGTTCGACCCCTGTCTGAGGCAGCCAGCAGGCAGTAGGCGTGTCACGTCACGCTACTCCTGTCACATTACATTATGACAAATATTCTTATTTACATTTCCCACTTGTACGTTTACATTTCTAAACGTTGAGCTGCACAAGTGTCCGTCGACGCAACTTAATATAAATAAACATTCCCTAATACTTACTTGTGCAATCTTCATTTGAATGTCACAAGTTACATGAAATATTATATTATTTCAATAGATACAATTAATACCTAAATAAATGCTCCCAGCGGCTACGAGTCATATTTATCAAATGTAATGTAATCAACAACATCGTCCTTAACCACTAAAATTGATAAATTTTCGTCATCCAAAATCGTAGGCACAGCGTGACGTCAGTGACCCCTCAGCGAGTAGCAGGAACTCCAGAAATAAAAACTAAACTATAAAATACGTGTATATAGTATGTTGTGTGGGAGGGGTGTGGGGGGTGCGGTCACCGGTGCGGCGGCAGGAAGCCGAGCGCCGTGAGCGCGGCGTCGGCGGCGGCCACGAGCGGCGCGCGCCAGCGCCACAGCGCGGCGTCGCGCACCGGCTGCGCGCGCAGCTCCGCGCACGACTTGCTGAGCGCCGTGACGCAGTCGGCGCGGTAGTGCTGCAGGCGCGCGTGACGCGTCTCCAGGCCGTAGGACGAGCACGCGCCGCCCAGGCACGCCAGCGGGAAGTGGTTGTGCAGCGCCAGCACGCGGTCCGTCTCGTGGAACGCCTTCACGTACTGGCCCGGCTTGGTGAAGTTGCGCGTGCGGTACACGTGCTGCAGCATGTGCAGGTAGCGCGGCACGCCCTCCTCCCAGCTGTGCTCGTGCTGCAGCGAGTCCAGGTAGTACAGGTTGGAGGCGTGGTAGGAGGAGCGCGGCGGCTTGCCCGGCGCCGGCGTCGCCAGCGGCAGCACGCGCCGCATCAGCGAGCTCCAGTCGCCGTCCTCCAGCGGCACGATCACCTCGTCGATGTCGAGCAGTGCCAGCCACCGGTACTGGTACATGTGGCGGTAGAGGCAGTCATTGTACGGGATCAGTTCCATCTGTCGCTTGTGAGTCGTCTTCTTTGTTAGGTACATGTGCTGGAGGCCGGGCAGGTTGGGCTGACCCCCGGGCAGGGTTATAGGCGTCACTTCGGTCACACCGAGCTCATTGTAGTAGTTTAACACTTTTGTAATATTCGGATGTACTTGGAGTTCGTAGAAAAATATTTTGTCTGCACCTAACAACCGAATAAGCTCAATCCACTCGACGAGACGCACGGAGAGGTCCTCATGGAGAAAGTCTAGTCCCTTCACGCATACTGCGAACTCCTTCTGGGTCGCAGGCGGCTTGGGGCGGTCGTTGTGCACGCGCAAGTTGTTGGTGGCGCGGTCGCAGGGGTCTACCACGATGGACACGGAGGCGGGCACCAGGTGGCGCACCTCCGCGGGCAGCACGCACGCCAGCAGGTAGGGCTGCAGCACCCCGTCGCGGTAGTTGCCCCACTTGTTGTTCCACACGTACTTGTATTCCAGATTGCGCACCACCACGGGCGCCTCGCGCTCCTCGAACCACAGCTGGCAGTGCGTGGTGAGCGTGGGCTTGATGCGGTCGTGGACGCCGAGCACGCGCACCGCCGGCCCGATGCGCGACGTGTTCCGCGCGTCTAAGTATGCACCGTAAAAGTGAAACACATCAGTCTTGACGCGGAGGGTTTGCCAGTACGTGTTGTGGAACTCCAGGTCGTATATGGAGGGGAAGGGGGCGCAGTCCTTCTTCTTGTAGAACTTGTTCTTGTCGTTGCGGTGCTTGTGCCAGTAGGCGAGCGGCAGCGAGGGCAGGCGGCGCTCGGCGTCGGCGCGCAGCTCGTCCTCGGAGAGCACGCGCGTGTCGGTGGCGGGCAGCGCGGGCGCCGGCGCCGCAGTGGAGGCGGCCGGCGTGCTGCCCGCCTCGGACTGCAGCAGCAGGCGGCCGGGGGGTGCAGGGGGCCCGAGGGGCGCGGGGCGGGCGCGCGGCGGGGGGGCCTGCAGCCGCGGCAGCGCCAGCCCCGCCAGCGCGCCCCAGCACACCAGCGCCGCCAGCCACCGCAGCCGCGCGCGCCCCGACCCGCTCCACCGCGCGCACCACCCCCGCATGGCCTGGAACGCGACAAAAACAATAACGTTAGCATTATTTTAAATATGTATGTCTTAAACAATACTCGATATACAAAAAAGAATGTTTACATAATATGCATTGGTGCGCGATGTTTAATTTGGAGCTACCAAATGTAGCAGTTATCAGAGTGCAGCGCACGGTGCACAGCGCACAGCGCACAGGCACATGTGCTTAAATCATAATGCTTCTTTCATCGTCCCACGTATGTATATAATATGTTCGTATTCACAATTTAACGATATAGTTCTCATTATAACTTCATAAAACTGAAATATTGTTCGGAGCTCTATTATAAAATCACTTTTATTTTCAAATTTAGACTTAATTTGACCATACTTAAAAGACTAACGAAAAAAGGTATTCTTCTACAAAATTTCCATGACCGAGAAGTGACAGTGAGACGCTGTCAGAGTTGGCAACGTCTCAAATGCAATATTCAACTTTTTAATGCGCTAATAATACCAGCTTTATATCATTATCTGTGGTGACGTACCGTACATACATGTAGGGGGTGTATAAGTACCTTAATATCTAAATAATACTTTTACAATTTACAATGTACCAAACATAGTAATGTTAGCAAATCTAGTCGTATTTCTTAAAATACTGCTTCAATAGGAACACGAGCCACTGGCCACTGGTGGGTCGGTCGGTACCTACTCTACTACTACTACTACTCGGTCACGTGACGAGGACCAGGGACGCTTTCCTTGAAACTAACAGCATTATGTTTTTATTATATCTGCTGATTACAACATAAAATTAAATAATAATAATTGTAAATAAAGCTTAATACTGACGTTTACACTTCGAAACTGTATCTATTTGGTTAATTTATATTTTACCTTCCGCCTTCCTTGCTCAATTTCAAGCTTGTATGTTTAGCTTCACGATGTATTTCATACATAGCAGAAGGACCCTGGGAACCGAAACCTTTCCGCCATATTTGGTTTTTTCATTTTTGGGTGGTGGAAAAACATGCAAACTTGCTATTTTTACTATAATTCAACACCACAAGCAGCCGCCCCTGCTGCCTACTGAGACACTTGTTAGGAGAACTGTTATTGATCTTATTCATTCTCTTTTTATCTCTTGACTATTCTAAAACATTACCAAACTGTTTAAATGTATTCTAATATAAATCTCTATCGCGTCGTGGCCGACTGAACCCTTGCGTCATCCGCATTATAGCATATTGCCATAAAATTAATATTGATTTAAGATTCATTTGCAACATTTAGAACGAATTGTGCAAGAGGTCATTGCGAATGTGCGACGTGTTTATATTCAATAGTCGACGTTGCATACAACTACTAGCGACCAGGACGTGTGCGGAGAACCGACTCCATTTTTATAAGACTTTTGATATACATTTAACTTCACAATGTACTTCGAATGTTCATGTAGACAGAGAAAACTTAATGTCAAGACACTTCGTTGTCCACTGTCCGCCCAATTTTCGAGATATTTCTTATTGCGGAGCAGGAACTCAACGCTGCGCGTTGTGTTCTTACCAGATTAAAGAAAAGAAAATAATTATTTTCTCCATGTCAGAATGGAACCCACAACCGCCATCTTTTCAATTACACTCTGTGTCGCACCATTATGGTCTTTTAGTAATTCAATGATGTTAAAGGGACGATGACAGCTTTACTGTGATGTGTGAGGAGTGGGCGCGGTCGTAGGTCGTAGAGGTGGTGTCGGTGAGGGCTTGCATCAGCGCGGAGGGCAGAGGCCAAGTATTTTGGAATATCATTAGAAAACTTTATACTACCAACTATAAACGTCGACTTCGAAAAGTTGTCGTAATACTATTCAGGACACACAGATTAAATATAAAATAAGAACGTAAACAAAATCGCATCGCGTATCGTGTCGCGCTACAATTAACATAATAGATTCATAAAATACAATTATGAGGTCAGTCGTGGCGCAGCGGCACAAAGTGTGACTGTAAAACCGACCGTTGTGGATTCGATCCCCACTCGAGGAGATGAAATATTTACTTAAATTTATATTTCCGTTTCTTCGCTCTGGTGTCGAGGCAAAGCTAGGCGTTGAGTTCTGCCACTCAACATGCAATGCTTCCAGAATCCAGCAGAAAGTGGGGAACGGAGACTTAACACTAGGTTCTCTCTGCCTACCCTGCTGTGTGCGGGATACAGCGTGAAGCTGATATATTTAAAATACAAATAAATAAAACATTTTAAAGTAGATCTACAATATTAGCGTGTGTGACGTGTGACAAACGGACAGCTACTGTATTGGACATGTATTGTACTCGGTCAAGTACAATAAGCAATTAAATACATATTTAACGTCCGATTGTCCTCGCGGCGGTCGCGGTCGTGTGGACGTGTGGACGCCATAGCTCTAGCTGCAGATATCTAATTTAACTCTAATTTAAGTATTTAACCGATTTGGAATACGCTCTATTCATTATCGTATAATTGTATATTCCTTACGTAAAGGAGAGCGTTGTATTGTCAACGGAAACTATGTATCTTATAAGCTTAATACACTATGTGTAACATTTAATTAGTTAACAAAACATTTATTTATTACTATTATTTATTCTGAAGTTGAAGAAGAAATTCTTTAGTTCTTTTTTTAACTTCACGCTGTATCCCGCACAACGCATAGTAGGCAGGGGGATCCTGGGAACCCAGTGTTAAGACTCTTTCTTCCCGCATTTTCCGATAAATTATGGAGGCGTTGCGTGTTGAGTGGCGGAACTCAATGTCGTGCTTTGCCTCGACAGCTCAGCGAAGAAATGAAAATATTAAATATTATATTTCTCCGAGTAAGAATCAACTCCACAACCTGTCGCACTTACAGTCGCACTCCTCCTATAGCTGTCTTATATATAGTTATTATGGGTAATAAAAGTAATAAAATCTCTGCACGCCGACGTCAGGATATTTGCAATCGCTTTTCTTAGTTAAGAACCCACTCACACGTCTTCCTGCTGACCAGCCAAGGATAATTGCGAACGACAGAAGACGCTCCGACCTCAAGTGGAGTGGCTCGGAACGGTCACGGTCTGCGCGTACGCACGGCGACGTGCAACCAACGCAACTAAATTATTATAAACAATAACATACTCTATTCCAATCGGTTTAGTAACTATAATCCCATCCTATCCTAATAACCATTTAGTTAATGTTAAGATTTAAACAGTTTCCGATAACAGCATATACTTATGGTTTAATACAATTCACTACAATTACTGTGGGATAACATATATAAATAATATAATTTACACTCCTTTATATGGAATTTATATTATCTCATACTGATTATATAATACCAGTATTCCGCGTGTAACAAGGTAGGCAGTGAGAGTTTAGTGTCAAGACACTCCGCTCCCCACTTTGTGCCCTTGCGCCACGACTGGCCTCATATATTCATTAATGCGCGTTTTTATATTAAATTCCCCTGACTCTGTGCCTCGTGTCTGTATAAGGAGCGCTACGTGAGATTTGTTGTTAGATAATTATACATTCCCTGTATACTAGTATTGAGATACTAAGCTATCACCATATTATATGACGTCACGAGTATTAAGGAAAATTTGTAATTAAATTATAATCTCATTAAGTCCTACAGTCTCTACTATTGCGTATCGGTACTGGAGAGAGGAGAGTCCGTCTTTGCTCGCTGGTAGAGCCCGCACATGTAGAGACGGCGGGCGGCAGCCGGGACACTGCTCCGCAGAATATTTTTCGGTGTCATTTAATCCAGACAACACTGACATACTGCAGCGGAATAAAGTACAACAGTCAATTCCCTTCTAAAGTAAATTACTTAGCCAGTTCTCGGTGCGGGGAAACAGGAAACAAAGAAAAATTCTGTTTAAGGAAGGCAGACTGTTCGAATAAATTGGGCGTAAGCCATTAACACTTTAAGCTTTCAACCTTGAAAGGGGAGTTATTCTTTATCGAACTCTACGATCATAATTTTATGCAAACACATTTAATAAAGTTTACGTTTTAAAAAAATATCATATATATTTGGCAATAATTGTCATATTACATTACACATAATATGAGATCTTAAAATTTAAAAGAAATACAAAAAAGCATCTCAGCACGTGACCTTGGGCTCCGACCGTAAGGCACAGTCGTATAAGGTAATTAAGCGATGACCACATCGCTCGTGATGCTCAAGTTTTGTGAAGCCTTCATCCCGAGCAAAAACCGTCACGATTACCGTGATTTGAGATTAGAAGATGATTAGTCGGTGAGCTCACCTCCACCGCCACCTCCACTTCCGGTTACAGGCGGGAGGGGCGCGCATACTGTTTTCTTTTAACATCCTAAACAGATTAAATTAAATTGCAACAATTATATGTATTTCATTTTTTAACATGATGTTTGCAAAATAAATAACACGTGAACATTTTTTATTTCTCAGAACGTCTACCGGATGAGGGGATGATAGACGGCATCGACGCATCCTGTTCTTTTATTTTGTGATATGTATTTTTTGTAATAACTTTGCTTCATCTCCATGGACTTGTCGTTTATTGTGGAATCAGTGAACACTCCAGTGACACAGCTCTCCTAGTTAAAATTCTCGAACGTAATCTAACTTAGCATGATGTATAAGTAATTTGTTTCTTTAATAATTCATACGATTTACTGCGTAGATACTCCTTTATTTGCGCTCCAGTAAAGACGACATTTCTGCATGTAATTTACATGCAGAAATGCTTTATTACATTATAAAATAGCGGATATAATATGAAAATGTATGCAGCCCGAGGCCCGAGGTCCGAGGCCCGAGGCGGTGTTCCGGCGACGGCGGCCAGGGGGGGCTGCGGGGGTCGTCGTCCTCGCCGGACGTGCGTCGTCCAGGCGGCGCAGATCTCATGCGCGTGCGCATGTCGCGTAATGCAAGCTCTGTCTTTTAATCTTTACCTTTAGTTCGTAAGGCGTTATTTAAATTTTATGACCACGTCCAAAAATAACATACTCTTTACGTTTTTTATTTAATAAAGAGGTGTTGAAAAAGCTTTGATACTTCTGAAAACATTTTGGAAAATCGTTATTAAGCGTGTAATAACAATATCCAAATCGATAATACTATCTGTGTATGTATATGTGTCCTTTCAGTTAGATAATAATTAGTTAATTAATAATAGTTTTTTTTTATTTGTGACACATAGCTTTTATCAATTAGTTTCAAAGATGTCCTTATATACATAATTATATAAAATATAATATATACATAATAATAATTTTTAAATAATACTAAAAAATCTCAGTAAACAGTGGTATATAAAAAAACTACAACAAAACTTTATCAATAAAAAAAGATAAAATAAAAAACTACGTCAGCAGCTCTGCTCACGTACACTGCACTTACAATATTTTTTAATTACAAAAATTCAATATCTCAATAATGACCACAACACAGAGGAAGTTGTTTTAAGAGGCAGCGAAGTTAAATAATCAGCTTCACGCTATATCCCGCACACAACAGGGGAGGCAAAGGGAACCTAGTGTCAAGACACTCTGTTCTCCACTTTCCGCCAAGTTCTGGAGGCACTACATGTTGAGTGTGACAGCGAAGTTATTGAACATTAAACTCTAAGTAAATAGGTGATATAAGAGCCGATCGTAACATATCGTCTGTCGTCCGTCCGTAGCCCACATGTAGAGCGCGGTGCGGGTAGAGCGCGGCGCGCGAGAGACGGACGGTTTCACTTTTACATATAAGTGTTCACGCTAATGCTCATATTTGCTTAGAAAAAATCATTTGAATAGTAAACACGGCAGCGCTAGTTATAGCTACTCACTGGTACTTAATCATGCTTTAAGTATTTAATTTCCTGTTCTAAAGTAAAAACTAATTGTCTTAGTATGTCACGATATCATGACATTTCGTGTGTTTTAAGTTATAATGCCTATAATTTATATGTATATTATATTTATGTTAAATATTGTTAATATTCAGTACAGTACATTATCATAAATCAACAAGTTAACGCGTTGTGCCCTTCAGGGAAGCAAACAAATGAAAATAAAAGGTTCCCAAGTTGAGCTGAGACGACATTATAATTGCAAACCGTCATCTAATGGATTGCTGTCTAACCGCATCCCCTCTCCCCCCCCCCCTCCCGTCCTCGCCCTCCCTACGGGCACCTCCCGGCGAGTCCCGACCTCGTCCCGACAAGGAAACGCGTCCAACTGGTTTTATACGAGAAAAGGGCGCGAGGGGCAACAACCCAAGTGTTTTGTGAGGAACTAAGAACTAAGAGCTCGCAGCTGCGCCTCTTTGTACGCCGAGAGCAGGGGCGCGGCGAGACGCACTCACTGTGGGGGCCTCCTTAGTGTCCTTATCGGAACATCAGTTGGAGAACACTTTTAACGAGCTTGGTAATGGAGAGTGCTTCATACGAGACCACTAATTCTAAAAAAATTTATAATTGAATTCGAATTTTCATATTTAATTCATTATTGACTTATCAAGAATATTGTATAAATTTGATTGTTATTTATATTTTATTTGATTTATATTTCCGACGACTACGTCATAAAAGTATGTAGTACACAATAATTAAAATGGACAGGGCATGCTTATAGCATATGTTAAGTAAACAGATAAATAGACAGGAGTAATTGACTTATAATTACTGTGTAGTATCCTCGGATTGGAAAAAATTGTCAAGGCAGACAAATAAAGCGTTGGGAAGACGACATTACAAGAGTGCCCGAAAGATTGAGAGGAGTGGAGGTACCTAAAGGAATCCTTTGTCGAATGACATTCGAAAAAAGAAAATGGTCGCCATACGCAATTATTGTTGCGTATGCTTATTTATTTACATTTATATTTTCATTTCTTAGCTCTAGTGTCGAGGTAAAAAAAACTCGACGAAAAGTGGAGAACGGAGTGTCTTAACACTAGGTTCCCTCTGTTGCTGCTGATTTTGATTTTATTTTATATTTTTCAGTATTGGCTGAATGTAAATATAATAATGTAAAAATCGTATATCGTTTACACTTTATGCACCAGATGCGTTGTTTGTCCTGGAGGTACTATATATAAGTGAAAAAAATTATAATACAAATAAATATTCAAAAAAGTTGTTGAACCTGCGACCCACACTGTACCTGCACATTTGCATAATGATGCGTTACGCAACTCCCTCGCGCTGCAGGCGGCCACCGAATAAAACAAACAAGCACCCACTGCAGCAGAAATAGCGCCACGGACGTGACGCATGCGGAGGAAACAACGAGACAGAGAGTGACGCACGTCCTGAATGAGAGGATCAGACGCGGGCTTGGAGTTGTTGGTGACCTGCCAACTATTGCGGAGTGTGGAGTGACGGACGTCTAACACGGAGATGACAGACACTATAAGGATCCTGCCTTAAATCAATCGTCAAGACAGTTCGTTTGTCGTTAAAACAACTAGTTGTAACAGACACTCAACCACACTTGTTTAGGACGGTGTTGAGGTGGATTGTTGCCGTAGTTACGACTTACGACCCCACACTAGGGAATATTTTAGTTTCCTTAATTGCATTTAGATTAGATCCAATGTCGTACAATTATATTTGCAACAATGTATTATAATGTTGTATATTTTAATTTACTAATATTTAGCTGATTAGAAAGTTTATATTATAATTCTAAATATTGAAACGACAAAATATCCAAACATGTAAATATCTGTATATTTTATCTAAAAAAGATTGTGCAAAGTGAATAATTAAAATCAAATATTTTCTACTTCCACTCATAGAAATGTTAAGTAAAAGTAACCTAAATGGAACTGTTCCACGTCTAACGATGATCTCCTAAAAGGTAATGAAACAGGTACTAATAAAACATGAGTTTACAGTTATTCGGCACGATTAGAGGAGACGCGGACCGTCAGCCAGTCTCAGTCAACATGTGGCGATCTTGTCATACAACCAACTTAACAGAGACTTTATTTATCGTATTTTATTAATTGTCAATAAATATGTCTGTATTCACAGTGAAACAGTAGTGTATGGGACTTCTTTAGAATAGACAGAAAGTGAAAAATGTACGAATTAAAAGCACATTTAGTTATAGAAAGCGATAAATGAAAATTGTCTAATAATATGCATTGAATACGCACAGCGCCAGCAATATGAGGTCCGTCTATCTATCTTCAAATGTTATAGGTTGTTTCGTTCTCTATTTCGAATGCGCTATTACCGCGAGAGTTACTATGAAGTGACAGACGACACGACCGCGACGCCTGAAGAAGCTCGTATTGATATTAACTTAACAGTTAGAGGAATAAGACAATGAACCCTCGAGTACGCGACAGTATAAGCGATAACGTAAACACGTTATTGAAGCTGAATTGAGATTAAATTGTTGAACCTTTTAATGGCACTATCATTAAAGGGTTCAACGATTTAATTTTCGTGATAGTGAGCTATCACTGTGAGACACCTCGCCGCGTAGTGACGTAGCGGAGTCAGTAGTTGTTTCATTTGAGACTTAAATTTCAGGAAACACGTGATTAGTGGATAAATCAAGTTGCCTATTGATATGACATATTTACTTGTATTTAAATATTTTTAATTTTTGTTGAAATAATGAAAGACAATGCCTAATAGGTAGTGAAGTGTTGTGGGGAAATGTTTGATAAGTGATAAGTAAATATTGATGGTAAGATACTGGAAAGTGCAAACAAATATGTACGACATTCCAGTCCCCAGTAGGTCGTGTAAAGAGGTTAAGCTCAAAGATTGTGCTCGAGAACACAGCCAGGCCCTAAACCGGGTCACGGCTTGTAACCATTTTACGGACGGCTTTTGTTGCTTTCCCGTCGCACTAACTCCTATTATCTATGGTGTCGGGTGTCCATTGTACCCATCGACCCCACGTGTACCCGCGTGTACCCGCGTGTACCCGCGTGTACCACCACCGCGGGCTGGTGTCTGCGCGCCATGTGACGTGCACTTGCGGCGCTCTCTAATACAATAATTAGCGAATGTCACGATTGTGCCGATTGCATCTAACCTTGGGGACATTTTAACGTGACTATTTTTAAAAGACTCTTGTAGTGCCGTGAACGTTTCAAGAAAATAATATCGACTATATTTCAGCTATGAATTACAAATTTGTTGAGATAAGTGCAGATACGATACGTAAGCAGCTGAGAGTATCATAGAAAGTCATTTCCAAAGGTCAGAAGGCAACGACTCCAGGTATCAGGCCCGGAACTGAGGCGCGTCGCATCACGAACTAATACTCAACATTCACAAAACACACGGCTGTAAATATGACGTCGCCGCGCGCGCTGAGTGCGCTGAGTGCGCTAAGAGGGACCTCTCCCTCTTACCTTCGACATGTAAATGTCTACAATGTTCATAAATATTTGTAATGCAGATGCATAACCCAGTCTTTTATTTTGTAACAATGACCTTATTTAATATGAATCAGTGAGAACACAAGAGATCAACAGAACACGTTAGAGAGGTACAGCTTTTATTGCGACGTCGCGGGATCAATTTGCAACGTTTAGTTCGTCCGCTGCTTGTAGCGGCCTCGATACCGTCCGTCCGTCCGTCCGGGAACGGAGTGTCTTTACTCTAGGTCCCCTGTTGTATGCGGGATCTAAATAAGCTAATATCTAAATTAAACATTGATAATTTTTTCGTGATTTGATTGTTAATATGTTTTTTCTACATAAGAATGCATCGCACAATATATTATAATACAGGTGAGCGCCAGCGGGTGAGTGGACTTGCAAAATACCGACGTGTGTAGTTCGTGTATTACGCTATACAGTATATAAGGAGGTCAATCGTTACTAAGTTATAAACAAAAGAAAGACAATCGAAGAAAAGAACGCCACGCGGACACTCGCGGACACGCCGTCACGCTCACGGGCGGACCGGGCACAATGCGCTTATGAAATTTACCAATTTTGTATAACATTCGATGTTCCTGTTCGATACTTTATGAATTATTTATGTGTTTTATGACCAGCACGAGGTGCTCACTGTAACAGCTCGATCGAAGAAAAGAGGCCGGACCACGTGGCCCTTACAATGTTATATGACGTATCTACACCAGTTTTGTACTGTGCGAATAAATCTTATGCCTTTTTTAAAAATAAATATTTCCCGCGTATAACAAAGTGACACAATATATTTTTTTACGACCTCCCCTTCGACCTCATTCGTTACAGTACTATTTGGAGCTCGTTTGAGGACGTAGAGCGTATTGATGAGAGTAGGAGATATATACCCACGTTACATACACACTCGTACATACGAGTACGTTCGAGCTAAACAATGTGTGGGTTAAAGATATGCAAGAAATAATTGAACAGTTATATTAGTTGGTGTTATTTGTATTTGTTGTACGGCAGTTGTCAGTTGTGACCAGTCGCAGCACCTGTGACTGCAATATCGACTGGTAGTGGGTTCGGGCTCCACTCGAGGAGATGAAATATTTATTTAAATTTATATTTCTATTTATTCGCTCTAGTGTCGAGGCAAAGCGCGGTGTAGAGTTCCGCCACTTAACACGCAATGCCTCCAGAACGAAGTGTCTTAACTCTAGGTTCCCTCAGCCTACCCTGCTGTGTAGCGTAGATATAGAAACATCGTGAAGCTGTGTTATTAACCATTACAACTGCAATGCTTTACCTAGTATATAGTAGTATATAGACTATAAGCTAAATATGAAACATGCAATCACTGGTAGCTCTGAGAACTATTCGAAAACATCAAGATGACCCAGCGGAGACAGCGAGCTCCTCAGAGGCGAGATGAGATGCGTTTGCGCTTTTTCTATACATACCTGCAACAAAAACATACTTGCGTTAGTTACTCCAGCAGATATTTAAACAATACGAACAAATAAAAATGTGTTCAATTTGGTGTAAATAAAAAGGAATAGGATAAGATGGAAATGGAGGATGGATTTTTGAACAGAGCAACAGACGTTCCTCCTTCGGGAAAAAATAGCTGAACAGATTTAGATGAGACGTTACAGTGATATCAAAATAACGCTATATTACGACAAGTGGAACGTATGTAGAATAACTATGGATCTATGAGTACGAGTATATATAGATATTACACAAGTTATATAATTACTAATTTTATAAATTATACTTCACAAAACCTAAAATAAGAAATGAAATGTTGTGTCACTATATTACATTAGTGAGTAGTGACTAGTGACTACACTCTAGTGTAGAGTGTAGTCACTATACAGCGTACAACAAGAACCTAATGAAACGCTTATTTCTCTTTTAATTTTTAACCAATTAACTACTTTACAAGGTAACTACGTAAGTTATTTAAATGAAATTGAAATTTGACTTTTTTGGTATTTTATTGCTTAAAAATATGAGATACCATTATTTATACTACAAAAAACATATAGGTGTATGTATGAATTAAAATTGATAGTTGTACAAGGTGATTATTTAATTTGAAAACTATTTGGAATAAGTTTTGTTTTTACGCTTCTTGGAAACAGTTTTTCCCATTTATTATTTGTAGATATTTTATAAACTACTTTGTGACGTTTATTTACACACTGACAGCTATTGAAGTAAATGCTTCGATGTATTCTATACGACTAAATGCGAAAAGTAATTTAGAAAATGTCTCTCGCTGACTTTGAAAAGGAAGTAAAGAAATGTTCTCGCGCTTATTATTAAAGATGTATTATTCTTTTCTTGTTATGTTTCTGTTAATAAATATATTTATTGATATATTTATAGAAACCGACTAAGATCATAGCTGAGAATATATATTGAGGCCAGTCGTGACGCAGCGGCACAAAGTGTGACTGTAAAACCGACTGGTTGTGGGTTCGATCCCCATTGGAGGAGATGAAATATTAACTTAAATTTATATTTCCATTTCTTCGCTCTGGTGTCGAGGCAAAGCGCGGCGTTGAGTTCTGCCACTCAACACGTAATGCCACCAGAATTCGGCAGAAAGTGGAGAACGGAGTGTCTTAACACTAGGTTCCCTCTGCCTACCCTGTTGTGTGCGGGATACAGCGTGAAGCTGATTACTACAATAATATTCTTTGGAAGAATTCCATTTGAGAAAAAGCGAAACAAAGGAATTAAGAGTAATTACTAGTAATGGATACTATAATAGATATATGGCATCATTTGATTAAGTATTCACCGCGCGGTGAGTAGTGAGGGGGACGGTGAGGGGGGAGGGGCGGCCGGATGTACCGACAACCCGCAACCGGCAACTGACAACCGTGTCAGTGGGATAGAGAAGACGATAATTACAATAACTCGCTAACGAGAGTGTCACGCTCCTAAGGATTTAGTATTTACACGGTAATGTACCTTTGTACTAGCAGTAGTATCTAGAAGTAGCTAGTAGTAGGTTTAGTATCAAAAATCACCATATAAACGTTATATAATTTGTAATATTTTATCGTCAAACTAATTTTGTAATGATTTATTTATAAGCTATAAATAGTATAATTGAAGAAGACTTGAATTATATACTAAGTACATGTATAAAACAGGAGACTTACACTAGTAATTATTTTAAAAGATACTATTTTCGTCCTGAAGATAGTGACATGAGTCGTCATCACATCACATCGAATTTAAGATATAATTTACGAGAGCATGAATGGAAGTAATTCGTTCCTCCACGTGAGAATCGAATCTGCAACTATCGCGTGTTGTAGTTTTGTAAAAAGATAAGCATTTAAGACAGTCATGATCATAATTTAAGTCGCTCCGTAGCCAGTACTGTTCACCTCACTAAAAGGTGAAAAGGCTAAGTTCGACATTCGCTTTATTTTATTTAACTTTATATTAACGTTGTGATTAACTTATATTATTTTCTTGTATAAGACTATTACAATGTCACGACGACCGACCATTGTAATAGTAACTCAAGCTGAGATTGGAGGTGACTGGGGAGATACGATCAGTGGAGGTCGTCGGCGCTCGGCGGTCACACAGACAGTAGCTGTAGACTGTTGTGGCGATTAACGCCGCGCAGTGTTCTCGCAGCCGGTATCGCTGACCGATATTGAATTATTTAATAACGCAACTTACCAAATGTAATTATATACTTGCATAAATAAAATTTCCTAACTATGGAGGGGCTTACAGAGTTGTATCATGTTATACGTTGTTATTATATCTGCAGTTTAGTGTTACATTTATTTTTTCTTATATTTATATTTTATTGCGCATGTAACAAGGCAGACAGAGTGAACCTAGTGTTCAGACACTACTCTCCTCACTCTCTGCCGAATTCTGGAGGTAATGCATAGGGAACACACGCTTTGTATTATCTCTGACAAGGGACAAAGAGTGAAGCTCAGATAAGTTAAGATAAGTTATTTATTTTGTTCGAGTGGGAATCGAACTCCCAACCGGCCGCGCTTACAGCCACACGCACGTGTCGCTGCGCCACGACTGGCCTCAATTATGGTTCCATTACGTTACGTAAATGTTTACAGTCCGACTTCACAAACATACAACTGCATTCAATAGATGTTAATATGATCCGGAACAAAGCATAAAAGTTATAAGATACTAAGAATGTTTTTATATTGCCTGAGCCTGTCTGTCTGTTTGTAGTGTAATAGTGCGGGCGGTGGGGGGCGGTGGGGGGCAGCGGTGGTGGTGGGCGGTGGTGGTGGGGGCGGCACAATAGACGCCTGATACCCTTTCTCTTCTTACAATGGCTGCCTATTGATAGCATCTTCATTAATCTATCGTGGGGTTAAACTGAAATTACATTTTATTACTTTTTAAAAACTCCTTCGACGTTATATTTGTATTTTTATACTCAAAAACATACATAATATAAGACATACTTATTACTTCAGTTTCTGCAAGCTCTACACTCTACAGAGACGCGGTCGCGTCGTCTCACTCAGTGACCTCTCCCTCTCTCTCTTCTCTAGGTCGCCGCTAATTAATTATCACATTAAGTTTGGCACAACAAGCCGAGTCATGAGAAACAACTACTTCCGCTCTTAGTTTCAAGTTTCGACACAAACGGACTCTCACAGAGTTCACAGAGCAAACTGTGATATAATTGTGCTTCATTATAATACACTACAAAATCGTAGTGTAACTAAAACTCAAGCGACCGAACGACGTTGTTATCTAATATTAGTATAACTTTAATAAAAAAAAGTGTTTTCATGAATAAGCATTCATACATATATAACGCATTCGGCTCGTGTCCATTTTCTGCACCTGCACGCTGTATCCCTCACAGCAGGGTAGGCATAAGGAACCTAGTTTTAAGACATTCAGTTTCCCATTTTCCACCGAATTCTGAAGTTATTGCGTGCTGAGTGGCGGAACTCAACGCCGCGCTGTACCGTGACACCAGAACGAAGAAATGAAAATATAAATTTAAATAAATATTTCGTTCACAATTTTATTTTATAACATGAAATATTAACTCTGAACCTAAGCCAACAAACAAGTTCTTTTTTACAATGACCTTATATTACTTACATTTCATAATCTTATACACAGCTACTTAACAACGGGCAATATTTATATTTATTACTTATAATTAAAATGCCCGTCGTGGCGCAGGAGCACAAGCGTGCGACTGTAAACGCGACAGGTTCTGGGTTCTATTCCCAATCGGAGAAATGAAATATTTAATACTTTCATTCCAATGTTTGTCATGCTTACACGCAATGACTCTCGAATTCGGCGGAAAGTGTAGAACGGCGTGCCTTAACACTAGGTTCCTAGGTTCCCTTTGTTATCCTGCTATGAACGAGATACAGGATGAAGCTTAAAAAACCTTATAATTAAATGAATGTAAAAAGATCTTAAACTTATTTGTTATACTTGACTTAGGTAGTCTAAATAAGTACCTACTCGTATATAATTTGAGGTCACCCTCGCGTCGCTAAGCGAACTTTCACAAAGCTCGGCGCGGAGCTTACGCAACTGAACGCTGCTGGTCCATTGTCAGGACTGACATTACGACGGCGACTGACGTGACTCATAATGTGAACCTCCTTATTCGACAGTATCGATCTGTATTGGTTGTACTATTTTATATTTCTTTATGATATTTGTTTTTAATAATAATAACGTGTAGTGTACTTGTATAGTAAATGTATATTTTAAATATGATAGTGACAATTTATTTATTTATATAAGAAATATCAATATATGTATAATTAAAATATACGTACGTACGTACGTATGTAGCGAAGAATAAAGGTAGTTTTTCCTGATTATTTAAAAAAATACATATATATATATATGATTATTATATGAATGAGTCGGTCGTCGTCTCTCGATATCACACGTCGCGCAGTTTTCCTCGTTGCAGTTTAATACTTCAGTTACCACTCGTATGTGTGTAATATATTAGAATCACTTATCCTCTTATAGTATCGCGCACTTCCGCTCCGCACCACTCGACGCTCGAGTACCTACTTCACGTAGTGTCTTACATACATTTTCTATATTCTATACTGTAGAATAATGCGATACTGTTTTATATTTAAAACAAGAAAAATCTCAATGAAGTATAGATGTGCAGAGGTGAGGCGCGACGACGTGGGCTATTTTGACAGTTATCAATGAATAAATTAGTAAAGCAGGCGACATTGAGGAATTGTAGCTTCAAAAAAAACGTCATTGTACCGTTCACACGATTATGTTCCTAATCACAAGTGTTTAAGAGTGTGTATCGCGTGCGGCGGAGGGGCGAGTGGCGAGTGCGGTACAGTTAGCGGCCCACATCGGCTCTCCGCAACGGTACTCGACGCCGCTAACTCCGCGGTCAGATCATTTGTATTTACGTCGATAATAAATTAGACAGAAGACGCTATACTTCCCGTCACTACGACTACGTACCTACTAGATAAATACTTCGTACTTTTTGTGAAATTTTAACATTCAGATAGTATATTTTTACTCGATATGTGATACGAGGCGAGTCGTGGCGCAGCGGCACAAGTGTGTGAGTGTGAACGCGACTGGTTGTGGGTTCCATCTCCACTAGAGGAAATAAAATATTTGTTTCAACATATACTCTAACTTCTTCGCTCTGGTGTCGAGACAAAGTCCTTCGTTGATTTCCGTCACTCAATACACAACGTCTCTGGAATTAGGCGAAAAATGGGGAACGGAGTGTCTTAAATAGGTTCCTTTTACCTACACTGCTGTTTGCGGGATACAGCGTGATGCTGGTTTTAGCTGGTATATAATAAATAGTGAAAGCTTTAGGAATGTTACATTTATGTGGCTTTGAAAGTTAACGTTATTTTAGTTACAAAATTATATAATAATGTCTTAAGTGTATGAAATGTTATTATTATAATATAATATATTATAAAAATTATTGGTAACTGTACTATTAATACAATCCACGTTCTTTCATTCAAATATATCATTGATATTCAAATATGTTTCTAACTTTACTTCTCTTTTTCTAATAAAAGCTATTAAAATCTGCTAAACATTTAAAATTAAAGTTGTAATAAGTTAATAGAAATGTGAATTTGCCTCAACCAATAAATCAAATAAAAAATGATCTCCAGTAAATCTCCAGTAAGACAATTAAATGTTTGCAATTAGCCACAGTGACTGACAGTGACGTGTCGCGTTACAGACAGACATACAGGTGTTGAAACTGACTGTTAACGACGCGTCGTTTAACGGCTACATTTTAAGATATTTGGTAATAAGCATTCTCGATTTTCAAAACATTGTGTGTTAAGTATCAGAGCTTAACGCCGCACTTTATCTAATATAGATAACTAAAGTAATAATTGAGAAACCATTTTGACCCAAAAAAAATATCAGTACATCGACGAAACGACTAAGCACAGCTCAATCGGTACTGTAACACTTGTTGCACCGCAGTCGTCGCCTCATCTAGTCCGAGATGCGGCCGGAGTTCACGATACACTTACACGCCTTTCAAAACACGTAACCGTCGAGAGACTACCTGCAGTCTCTTACATAAACTCGAATTAGGTTATTGCTACAAACATAAAATGTCCTTTTACTTATTACATAAAATTACAATCACTGGCGAAGGTGGTTGTTAAAAGCTTATCGTTGACGTATTTGTAAGTTTTATATACAAAACAACAGGATTTTTTTATGGAAAAGACAAGGCAAACGAGCGTACAGGTCACCTGATGGTAAGTGATCACCGCCGCCCACGACCACGTGTAACACCAGAGGAGTTACAGGTGCGTTGCCGGAGTTTAAGGTAGAGAGACACATGCTTTTTGAAGGTACCAAAGTCCTGGAAACACTGTCGGAGGCAAGGCATTCCACAGTTGTGTGGATAACAAAAGTAAGTATTGAGATATTCTATCGTTAAGGCATAAGGGATTAAAGTTTGTATCTTTGTTTTGTGAAAATTTAAATAAGATAGTTATTGGAAAACGGTACTTCCCCGGGAGAGTACTGCGAGTAATACCACGAGTATATTTACTCGCCACCTACATACTCGCGAGTCGCGTACGTACCTCGTTATATGACGACTATATGTGTCAAGAGCGCACATTTATAAAGGAGACACAGCTGCACTGCACCAGGTACTGATCTGGCGACCGGCTCTCGTGCAGGTCGCGCCGCGCTGGACAGCGAGGCTCGTTGCCAAATATCGATACCGACACGAATACCGATATAACGTGTGAGTTGGCGGCGTTAACATCCGTCGGACGCCATCACTGTTACACTCTCACAGGACCAGTACGACTGTGTCTCGTATGTTATTTGTTTATATAAATATAGCCATTTCACAGATCTTTGTTGTTATAATGTAACCTCTTGACACAGTTTTAAGTCAATTAGATATTAATGATATTTCAATTGGTGTATGTTATTTCGTATGTTTGTATTTAGTAGACGGACAGTAATAAATACAAGAAACTCTTCATAAATAACTTAATTCAAGAATGCTCAATCAAGTTCAATATCATACTTAAAACTAAAACCATCCACCGTCTCTATAAGCGCTGAGCAATGTCAGAGGTATCTCCGAGTTACGTAACTTATCTCCGTAAAGTGCTGCAAGTGCACGCGCGTCGACGGGTTTAGAGGAGTTCGTAGCATTCCGCGCATAGATTATAGATCGTTCAAATAACTCGCACATTACTACGCAACACGCGGCGCGGCGTCTGTTAGCCGAGTGCTTGTAATAAAGCAAATAGCTAGCTAAAATAATTAGTTAGTAGTAAATAGTAGTTTCATTCTGTATATCTCGTATAGTGGGGTAGGGCGCGGGAACCTAGTCTTAAGATACTCCGTTGATACCAGAATGAGAAAATGTTAAATATTTCATTCCACCGAATGGGAACCGAACCCACAAACGTTGCGCTTACAGTCCCACCTTGTGCTACCGGGCCACGATGGCCTCAATACGGAAATAGTAGTAGGTGGTAATATTTTAGGTTAATGTACATTAAATTGTATACAACAAGAGGAATATGGCCACTTCTCTATATTAGCTGATGATTGTGTATTAGAGCACTCGCTTATTGAAATACGAACAACTATAGATTGGGATAAGAGTAATAACATGATTCACGAACACTCGCACTGTGTTTATTTATTGCAAATACAAAATTATGTATGAAATTTCCACGTGAAGTGCTGATAATAAAAATATAGTACATAATGTATGTGAATATTTATTTTAATAAAGACATCCCGACCACGTCATGCGTGCGGCGACGCGTGCTGGTGCTAGTGCTGGTGCTGGTGCTATCGTAAAGTCCAAAGCTATACGATTTCACAATATTTGTATAACTGACAATATATTATGTCACTTATACTATTTTATTTCATATTCCGTTTATTTACTTTATAGGCGAGGTCAGTATCAACGATGTAATCAAATAATAGAACACAACTAATATTTTAAGTTTTAACTCATATCTTGTCTTTGTATGATATAACTTCAGAAGGAACCGCTACGTCACTGGCAACTACAGATAAGGAGGGAAAAAACTGAACCTCGTTCTACCTGAAATCACCAAATCGCTCGGCTTACCCAGATAAGGCCACCAAGAAGTTTAGTATGTTAATATTAAAAATAAGTCAGCCAGTCAGTCCCTTTGTTTAGTTGAATAACGAACGAAACGAGACAGTTTTGAGTGATGAGAAGATTTGGATGGAGATTTGGGATGAGAAGATGTAGGCATTATTTACCTTTTTAATAAGAATAATAATTAAAGTTTGATTACTGAATATCAAGGCAGTACCGAGTCGAGGACGGCGGCAGACTGTTCGTGAGGCCTGTCTGACGCGCCGAGGCACTCGGGGCCAACTTGTTAAAATATAAATACGAGCGAATCGACGTCTTAGATGGGGACTACTGCAGTTAGTTGTCGACTCTATAGTTTTCATCGAGCTACTGTATAGTTTTCATTTAAATTCAAAGTGCATTTTAATAGTTCCCGCCGGGTACTAGCACCAGCCACTGGCCCGTTATGTATACTTTAAATAACTCTATGAATGTAATTAAATATTTTTTTCGAATAGAATAGCACAAAAACAGATGCGACGCGACGTGACGTCACAACGCGGTGACTTCTATACAATACAATTAACAATTTTAATTACATTTAAGGTTCAACTTATGAAACATTATAAATTTGATCTCCTAGTTCCGTAATGCATCTATCTGTCTATACATACATATAATAAGTAGTAAAGTATCGGTGTTGCAGCGCGCGCTGTGCAGGGTGTCAGCGCGGTCGCTGCTCAACAATGACGAGGTTGATCGCCGTTACCACATACCTCGTATGTATGTAGGTAGGTAGGACTTGCGACATTGAAGTCAAATGCTATAGATATTATCGGCCTGTACCGCGCCTACCCTCGCCGGTCGGTCGCTCGCTGTCGGCTTCAGTCAATATCTAATTCAAGTGAAAAGTGACTGTTCATATCATTTGTCTAATCAACTATAATATTTTCTTATGTATTATTATTGTATCAACTCGGGCATTTTTTACGTATTATGTCGTACAATAGGACCTATGTAGCGTTTAACGGCGAATTTGGTGTTTATTCATGATTTCAGAGATTATAGGTAATGGGAGCATTAGACATTAAAATTATGAATTTACCTTTTTAACCTTTTTAATATGTTTCTAATGTAGAGACATATTTGTGAGAGAACATAAAAGAAGATTTCTTTGTTTAACTCTTAAGTTTAAATTATTTAGGGTAATGTAAGTAAATAAACACTAAAACACAACTGTATTGGTACAGGTTAACGTCAAAAACATGAGGTAGCCACTATTCATGTTGCTAGTCGCCAATAGAAAATATTTGTCAACAATGAATTAACATTAATATATACAACAGCTCTACATGCAATATGTAAATTAATTACGAAGTTAAAAGCATGCCTTTTAAAAGTTATCAAATTTACGTGTTCTAGATCAATAATGGAGTAAGCCACATCTTCGAGACGCCATCAAAGCGCCGCGGGTACTACCCGGTCTCCGCGATTGCACGCTGCGATTGCAAATAAAAGAGTTCGTGAGATCGGTCGTATCTTCAGAATCTGAAGTAAGAGAATCCAATGTTGGTTGAAATATTTGTACAATAACGAAATGTTTGCAGTTGCATATATAGCACTTACACGTAGACTTCAAATATATAACAGGAAAAATTTTTGGAGTTATTTTTTAAATATACAGACGTCAATGTAAGAGTGCTTTAATTACTTTAATAATAATTATAATTTATTAAATTCTTAATTGTTTAAAACTCAATAACAATTTTAAAAAAAATAGCGTTATGTAGAAATAAATATAATTTTTATCTGTGACGTATGGGAGTGGGAAATAAGAGAGTGGCCATCGCTGTTCCGCATTTCCGACCGCGGACGCACGCACACACCCGCGATCACTATTTATTTACGTGTATGTATACACACGCACACACCCACACACTTGCGCACACGCAATGTTCAATGATCTTTACTATTTTAATTCCAGCAAGTTTCGTGACCTAATTAACTGATGAAAACACATACTTTTTAAGTGTTTTAAAAATATATTATTATGTGTGGAATGTTGTAGACGTTGATGGACGGCAAGCAGGCATTTTAATTTATTCAAATCTAAAAACAGAAATCGTTAATATCGAACAATATCACAAGATGTCGTCCGAAATTTATTACCCACTTATGTATATATCAAACTATACGCTAATTAAGAATGTAAAATAATCTATAGAGACACAAAAGTCAATTAAAATATAATTAAAAAAGGAATATAAGTATATAGTTATAATAAATATAAATGTCATAATTTTTTAATGAATTATTATCGTATACGTACGAGTATATGTAGAGTGAACATACTGCATAGTTTAAGAGACAATATATTATTTTGCTATTATGTAATCCATTTCCATACATATAAGACCAATAGCGATCTATTTGTCCAGTATAAATTACCAAATATTCATATTCAAAATTAAATGGCTTTTTGCCAGTAGTCTAAAACCTCCTATTTATTTTGATATTTATGTGATATTTATTTATATGATATTTTGATATTTTGTGTTATCTTAGTCTATTTAAATTCCTTTTGACACAAACGATTGAAAATGTTTTATATTATTCTAAATAAAACAAATATATCGATAGATTACATTATATATATTTTGCTTCTCGCTGTATCCCGCACGTGAATGACAGTGATCAACCTTCCAACAACTTAAGTCATTCGCTGACATTTTGCCACATACATACATACATACATTCATACATATTCAACGAAACCAAAAGGTGCTCCCATAAAAGATGACTTAATTATTTCCTTATTTTTTCTAAATATCACAAATTTGAAGATCATCAGCTAGATCTAAGGCCATGAGTTCACCGTCTAGCCGACTTCTAAGTAGGTATCTATATATTATTTTAATATTTTACTTTATTAATTTAAATATTGAGGCCTGGTAGTTGCGCAGGGGCACAAGCGTGTGACTGTGGACGCGACAGGTTGTGGGTTCGGATCAAGGAAATATGAATATAAAATTTTCATTTCTTCAATGTCAAGGCAAAGCACGGGTTTGAGCTCCGCCACTCAACACACAATGCCGCAGGAATTCGGTGAACTGCTCACTCAGCTGTGTGCGGGATACAGCGTCAAGCTAAAATAAATATATATTCAGCATCATTATTGCATGAATTCCGCATCAGCAATTGCTTTATAATATCTTTAGAAATACTCGACCGCATCACGTAGAGACGACGAGGACGAGGAGACGAGGTGACGAGGCCGTCATTGGAGTGCACTTGTGCGAACCGACTTGATTAAAATAAAAAATACATTGAATTAAATATGCATATAAATGTTTTCAATCAGCGTGGAATTCCTTATATTTATTATCTGTATAACTCTTTAACATTGTTTAATTATTTTAGTTCACGCTGTACTCGTTTACAACAGTAATAAGAGAGAAAACCTTAGAAGTGAAATACGGGCCTCCCCCCGAGTGAGGATTGAACTCACAACCGCCTCGTTTACATTTGGACGCTATGCCGATGTGTTAAGACGACCTTAGTAGTGTCGATGTTTCTGTACACTCGTCGGTGTTTTAATAAAATATCACAATTACACGAACATACACATCCTCTACATAATTCACATACAATTAGCTCAGCTATTCACGCTCTAATTAAACATCATCTTCAGCGGTAGTAAGGTGTTCAATCTAACATGTCGAGAAAGTGCTACGTTTATATACTTGTCCAATTGGAACAAAGTTAAACGACGAAGCGTTATTGCAGCATTAAGAGAAGGAGGAGACAGCTCTCCTTCTGCCGTGTGAGATGTCTTGTATCATTTTTTAATTTGTTATATACCCAGTTGTCACTACTAGCAGTGAGGGCGAGTCCACGGTACCGACCACGATTAACATGAAGAGTAGTATGTACTTCCTGTGCGGACCTTCTGCGTGTTTTTGTTTATACGTAAGTCATGCAAATACGAAGGTAGTTAGTATTTAGTAGTACAATGGACCATGCAGTGTGAAGTATGGAGGCGTCGTTACATGACACTTATGAACTCTAATATCGGTGACCGGAAGTACTCCTGGTACTTCACTTCTAGTAGCTTTTTTACTTTAACTTGGAGCATGCAAGAGTTACCTTCACAAAGAATTAAGGAGTACTAAAGTATACTATTTTAAGTATGTTTTTATATCGATACGTGTTTCACTGAACGCAACGGTTATAAGTTTAACTTTGTACACAAATATCCCAAAATAGAAGACGTGCTACGCGTTATTGGAACAACTTTATTTTATTTTGAAATTAAACATTTTCATAGATTTTATTTTCATGATAGAACGCAACAGTTGACGTAAACAGCAAATTAAAAAACAGCCGCCGCGATAAGATACTCAGAGTTGTATCAGCAGGTATCAGTACTAATATCGAATTGCAGATAATATCGAATAGCTTTATAAAAAACATATTGTATATTCGGTTATTATGTAGAGTATCTTCGTAGTAAGCACATTACGCAAATTTATATCAAAAGACAAGTTTTACAGAGTAAGTATGTATGTACCTATATATTCAACATAAACAGCTCGGGTTATAAATGAATGATCATATATAACTTAATAATATTACTGAAAAATTACAGTAGGTTCATCAAGTTCTCCATTACACAGAAACTTATCATATTCTCTGTGTTATACCAAAATAATAATGTTCACTAATATATAACGAATGTAAGTAAAACTTAATCAAAATCTGTCTAAGCATTTAGCCAAATTGGTCGCGAGTGTCAACAAACGTGAGTGTCTCATACAACGTAACACAAATAAACGACTCCCTCTCTCCCCTCCCCTCCCCTCCCCCTCACCCTCCCTCAGAGGACACTCACGCTTATTACTACGGCTCCTTGTAAAGTCAGCAATTTACTAAATTAAACATATTACCATTTAAAATTTAAAGCATTGCTTTGAAGTCCCTTTTTAATTTGTAATGTTTCTGGTAAGTGAAGAATGTAGAGCCGATCCCAATTTATATGAAAGATATTTAAAGTAAAGGTAATGAAGGCCGGCGCAGTTGCACAGCGACCTATGGCTGTACGCACAGCGGTCGTGGGTTCTATTCCCACTCGGTGGAATGAATTATTTTTGTTTTATCGATCTGGCAACGTTGAGTTCCCCCACTCGACATCCCGTCGTTCCGATTATTTATGACAAAACAAGCCACAGTTAGTCATATAATATTGAGTCACCGCCTGAAGTTCGTGTTCGAAATAGAAAGTAAACACAAACTAATCCAATAACATTCGCCGGAGTGATGTAGCGGAGCGCGGAGACCGGCGACCTCGGTGGAGGTTAAACAAGCTTATAAGTATCTAAGGCGACTGAATAAAAAAGTTTTTATTATATTAAATAATCCAGTATTGAATATAATAAAAACCATTTTTAATAAATATTTTAAAATTCTATAAGCATTGTGAACTAACAATTGCTATTAGACCGCGCGAACTATCACTTAATTCTTATTTTCCAAGAAATATCTAAATTATCGATAAAAAATTTATCTACTATCATAACATAACATCATATATCTATGAAGTACGTACTTCCCTAAAAGCTATAATATGTACATATTTATTCTTTATAAATTGATGCCATTTTCTGATAAGATTAATATAATAATTGAACAGTGGTCTGTGATCTGTCACCGAGACCGGTCGTTACCTGCGCGCGCTAGTGAATTATTTTTCCACGAGTGCATTTTTTCTTTTCCTACCCTCATTGTGTAAAGTGACTAATGATGGAATCGGACTTTTTGTTTTCTCAATAAGTAACAACATAGTTACTTTGATATTGTTTCTGACTACAGGAACAAAATGAATTCCCAAACGTCTGTCAATAATCCCAGTTACGCTACTGTGACACA
>JAATLQ010035862.1:0-32789 GCA_013421005.1 Heliconius erato x Heliconius himera | reverse complement strand
ATAATGATGTAACCATGTTAATTAAATCTTCTTTGGATTCGTTTACTTGTTTTGGTACATTTTTAATTTCAAAGTTTGTTTTACGACTATATCTCTGCATTTCTTCGATCTTATCTTCCAGAATGGTTATATATTTTCTGTCTTCCTTAATCTGATGCTCCAAACTAGTAATTTTTCTCTGAAATTCGTCGTTTTGGGAGGATAGGAAAGCTACAGAATTTTCGATGTTTTTATTAGTAGTTTGAATCTCTTTCAATAGAGCTAGATTCTTCTTAAATTCTTGATTTTGACCTGATAACAAACTCGAAATCATATTTTTAATTTCCTCTTTGAAGGATGAAAATTCGACTGATATTTCGTCATCCCTTTTCCTCTTATTTCTAGTCGAGATAAAGTTAGGGGGAGTGTTATTTTGTCCCAAAATATTCCAATAGTTAGGCTCCTTTAGTTTATGTTCTCCTATTTTTGTAGTTGAATTTATTCACTTAAATTTTAATTATTTGTAATATTATAAAAAGAATAACACGGACTCTGGACACGTTTGCACCTTACGGTGGTCCGGGGGGAAGAGGACAAAAGTATAAAAATTTAAACGTAGGTTGATGAGAACGTATATGTGAACGTATATGAACGGCTTAGTGGACAGAGCGTCCGGTCGGTTTCTAGGAGGCGCGGGTTTGAGTCCCGCTACGTTCAAATTTTTATGCGTTTTCTTAATAAGTATGATATGATTACTTGAAAAAATCCACTATATTTTTTTATCGAACCAGCGTGTTTACAAACAAATTTATCATTGCACCACTACACATTACACTATTACATTTTTTCCAAAAATCTCAGTTCCAAGACCATACACCGACCCCGACTATAATTCCTCCAATTATGCTACAGTCCTCAGTGAAATGACCGTAAATCAACTCGAAATTCCTTTTTTTACCCTCTCCAGCTAAATTAGACCGTATTCATCGTAGAGACTAATTGACGTCCACGTTCCGTTCCGTAGATGAGGTCCATTGTATATACATACTTGTAGTTGTAACATTAAACTACTTTCAGATGCAGACAAGTCGATTAATCGCTGTATAATTTCCGGAGGGAGAACAACCCCTTGCCTTATGTAGATTACGTTGGTTTAGTAGGCAGTAAAAAGTTTTTACGTTCTCATTCTCTTGCTCATTTTGCCCGCTTTTTTTAGGTTTTCGTTGTAAATACACAATTTAGCATTTTTATGTGACAACAAAAAACATATATGTTTATATGTTTAAATGTATTATATAGATTTTTCTTTAATATTTTTTTTCTATTAATATAATAAAACTTTGCCTAAATCCCTAGCCTCCTATTTTATTTTACATTTCAAGTACTTTTTTTTATTATATATGTTGTTATTTTGAATATGGATGAAAGGATACACTAGTTCAAAAAAAAGTGTACGTTTAAACTATGAAGTTGTATATCGATACACAACTTCATAGTTTAAACAACGTACATTTTTTATATAAAAAATATTCTAGTTTTCCAAGTCAGGTCAAAAAAAGCGGCGTGTTCTAGTAGTGGTTTGAAAATGGGAATAAAAAAAAACGAGCAGTGTCACATTCCAATTATTATATTAATTCCTGTTTTTATTTCAACAGTTCAGTTCTTAAGTTAACTAATTCAACTATTTTTGATATGTTTAATGCAATATATAAATTAATCGATTTCATTCAAAATTGTAAAATTAAAATGTCGTTTACCTATAAACACCTAGAAATAGATAATAAATAACTATAATAAAAACAATAATTTAATTAATAAAACTACTAATTCAAGAACATAATCAAAATCCCACCAAAAATAAGCTTATATTTTCTAAGCTTTCCAAATCATCGCCATTCATATCACCACGTCGTCAAAGGACACGTGTTATACTGTGTGCTAATATACGATATAATTATTTTGCAACAAGCCGAGCTGAGCGCTCAACCCGCTTGCCAGTGGAATAATTAGTTCCCTTTCAGCGACCGCGTTCACCTCGTATATATATAATGTTTTATAGTAGAAATGGCCGTCTGTCTGTAGATATTAATTTAGGTTAAAGATGTATTTTGTATTGCTTATGCTACTAGTTCCTATTATAAATGAAAATATAATTTAAAAAGCGGTATAAGCAGAAACGACTTAATGTTAAAACTCTCTGTTTCCCCAATTTTTTATTTGAAGTGGTGTAATTTAACGTCGCTCTTTATCTTCTTATTAGAATGAGAGAATGAAAATAATTCATACGTTTGAATTGAAATCGATCTAACTCTAGACTCTACTCCGTCTCGACTTTAGATAATAATTTCGTTTTCTTTTACAACTAGCAACATAACTTTCCGCCGCTTATTACTTTTTATATTATTTATATAAATTTTACGTGGGAATCAAACCTACATATCCCGTTTACAATCACACTCCTGCACCACAACTGGCATCAAAAAAAAAAGATTAAAGAATTACAATATTACAATAGGACGTGAAGGCTCAGGCTGCAGGCTTAATTTACTCCCCATCACACGGGAGAGTAATCCGTTAGCCATGCAGTTCTAAGCTAAAAGTTGTCGTAATACAAAATTTTGTGTAAGCAGGACTTTAAACTGAGGAAATCTAGGATTCGAATTTGTTATTTAGATACTGTAGTGGTGTAGTTGTGTTTGATGAAAAAAAAACGATGATCGTGGACACCAAATGTTAACCATGGTGGTGAATATTTAATTTATAAATATCTTTTTGTATATTGTAAATCGAATCCTCATACGATGAATACGAAAATAGAAACAATGTACAATGTAATGAACGTATACTACGTATACATACTTCAACCCTAATGTTACCTTTAACGCAATTTATTCGATGCTGGGGTGGAACTTTTTCCGTCCCAAGCAAATAATGTAAATACAGGCTATTTCCGTATATATGAAGTATAAGAATCATATTAGGTTTCATAAATAAATTAATAAATCTGCTTCACGCTGTATACCGCACACAGCAGGGTAGGCAGAGGGAACCTAGTGTTAAGACACTCCGTTCCCCACTTTCTGCTGAATTCCGGAGGTATTGCATGTTGAGTGGCAGAACTCAACGCCGCGCTTTGCCTTGACACCAGAGCGAAGAAATGAAAATATAAATTTAAGTAAATATTTCATTTCCTCGAGTGGAGATCGAACTCACAACCAGTCGATTTTACAGTCACACTTTGTGCCCCTGCGCCACCACTGGTCTCATATATTTTCATATATTAGGTTTCATATATTTTCATATTCTAGATTGTCATTTTAAAATTATGTGTTCACTATTAAAAAAAATTTTCTAAAGCTAACGAAGTGCCTTCTCGCCACTATTATACAAGAAATCAATTAAAATTTTATATTATAAGTATTTATTTCTATTCTACAATTTAAAAGTAAAATTTAAAATGTTTTGGGTTTGATTTCCACTCGGGTTTCCAGGTTCTCTCAGCTTTATTGAACAAAACTCAAACAACACCATTTACTAAAGTGTACTCCCTGTTATGTTAATAAATATTAACATAAATATATTACGACTACCATCTTAAACTTCAATATTCCCAAGAATTCCCATTTAACAAAATAGGCACGAAAAGAGCTTCACAACAAAAACTATAGATAAACAATATTGTTTATCGTCGATATTATAAAAGTGGATAGCATATTTTTCACATCCAACCGGTTATTTTGCATTTATATTCACTCGTCGGTATCGCCCAGGGGCCAACATTATTGGCATCGACAACGCGAGCGTCCCGCATGTCATTTTGTTGCCTGCAGGCGCAAGAAATAGCATGGAACATACATACCTACTATAGCAATCGACCAGCTTGCTGTGATCCTGTCTAACATTTTGAATGGACGATGTTTGTATGATGTGGGATCGTTATTGTTATATATATTTATTTGAAATTAAATTAAAAATCAGCTTCACGCTGTATCCCGCACACAGCAGGGTAGGCAGAGGGAACCTAGTGTTAAGACAGAGGCAGAGTGTTAAGACAGAGGCATTGCGCGGCAGCGCGGCGTTGAATTCTGCCACTCAACAGAATGGCAGAACTCAACGCCGCGCTTTGCTTCGACACCAGAGCGAAGTATTGAAAATATAAATGTAAATAAATATTTCATTTTCAGTCACACTTTGTGCCACTGCGCCATGCCTGGTTCTATATTTAATTGAGATTAAATTAATTAAGATTAGACAATATTTGTTTTAAAATAACATCTCATATTATCACTAGAGAAAGATTTTAATTTAATTTGAATCTGTAGCTTAAATTCATAACGATATCATAGCAACTTTCTCTTATTTTAATAAACAACTTAATTTACAATAAAATAAACTAATAAAAATATAATATCATATTATCAAAAGTATTGTAATTGATATCATATTATCAAAAGTTAATATGATATCAATTAAGTAAATATTATTTTTTAAATTACAATACATAATATTATTTAGTAAAAATGTTTTGCTTATAATTCATATCTTCACTCATAGCAATATTATAACAACTTCTCTTTCTTAAAACATAGCTTAATTCATTTCATTCTATTAACATCGCTTTTTGCTTTAGGTTCATTGTGGGTTCGATCCCCACTCGAGGAATTAAAATATTTATATATATTAATATAATATAATTACTTTGCTTTACTTTGCTCTGGTGTCTCCGCAAAACGCGTCGTTGAGTTCCGCCAAATAGAGAATGGAGAATAGAGTATCTTAGCACTAGATTCCCTCTGCCTACCCTGCTATGTGCTTAAAACAGGGTGTAGCTGATTTATTTTTCATCGGTAGCACGAACGAGGTGGTTGCGAAGGGTCAAGATAAAGTGGTTATTATAATATAAGCATGCATATATGTTCCATGCACCCCAGGGGCCGCAATCTGTGATACCTGATGTGGCCGTGGCGGGAAATTTCATTATGGTCCATTGATCCATTTTGATCCACAAAAAACATCCTGCTCTCTATCCATGTTAAATGAGATTTTGAATTTTAATGCAGATACGAACCGAATTTATACTTTTATATAGAACTTTCCATAATTAAAATATGATGTATTATAGGCTACTAGAAAAAGTAGCTTTCCGTTTTATACCGTGTAGGAGGATGGAACTTTATTGACAAAACGACAATCTCTGTTCCACTTTTATCCCAAAAATTTGAAACATTAGAGCTCAACGCCGCACACCCATGCCCTGAATAGGAAACGAACCCACTGCCATCGCGCTTATAGCCAGAAGCTGTACCAATGCACCTGGACCGCCTTCTAATTTATATGGCACACAATATTCACGAATTGAGGCCGTCCTGGCGCAAAAACACAAGCGTGCTACTGTAAACGCGACGGTTATGGGTTTGATTCCCACTCGGGGAATGAAATTTTGAATATTTTCATTTCCTTGCTCTGGTAATGAGGCAAGGCGAGGCGTTGAGTACCAACTCCAACACACGATATCTCGAGAATTCAGAGGCAAGTAGGGGGAACGGAAGTGTCTTAAAGTGAACGGAGTGTCTTAACACTACGTTTGAGGTACAGCGTGAAACTAAAAAAAATATATATTACATTCTTTCAAGATAATCATAATGTTTTGCATTATCTCGTTTTTAGTATTAAAATTTAGTAGAGGTGCACTGTAAACATTCATCCCATTATTCCATATGCTTGCTTCACACGACCTTAATAGTGTACATTTGTTCCATATATTTTTCTAGTGGAAAAATACACTGGGACCTAAAAGTAGGTTAAAGAAGGGAAGCTCTCATTAAATTACCACGCAGACGTTATTTCATATTTATTTTTTGTGGCATTCTCTTTGTTTAACTTTGTAACGCTCTTTCGTCGTACCAGTAACAGACACGAGCGTGCGTCTTCTAAAGAATATATCTCTTTTTATTATCATTTGTCAAATGTCTATTTCAAAAAAATAATGTATTTTATAGATATGTCGTCACATATTATATAAGTATAGAAAATGTGTGTATATAATTATATAAGTCTAGTTTTAAGTAATCTATAGAAATGTGAATGTGATAACAAACGATACGGACCATGAGTAAGAAGAGAGGTGTAAGAAGTAATAATAATAATAATAATAAAAGAAATATCACCGCAGCTTAGTTGAAACAAAACGCAGTTTAGTTGAAAAAAAAAAATGATACGGATTTCCAGTTAGAAATATTTGTATGTGTAGAACATATATGATATATTTGTATGAGAAGCAGTGTATTACCACTTGACTTTGATTTAGAGTAAAGTAGTGATTTTTCACCAATTTTTTATTATATGTATGTATAAAAACATAATAAAATAAATCCGAATAAATAGCAATTTGTTACCTCAATTTTATCTCGTTACGTTAAACAACATCCAATTTTTACCGCTAGTTACCTATTAAAAACATAAATCTAAAAGTGTAACGTGTTATATGTTTTGAATTATTTTATTTAATTATTAATTATTAACGTTAATAGACGTCAGTTTATTATTGAATACATGTGTTAAATTACTATAGATTTTTTTGAAATTCTTATACCGATATTTATAACGTTTCTGTCTGCAATAGTAGGGTTGGCGGAGAAAATCTGAAATCGGGTTCATCCGTTGCCTATTTTCTCATACGTATTCCACGAGATGATCGGCGGCGCTCCACACCGCGTGTCATATTACCATAATCAAGGAAAACAAATCAGCAGTCCATCGATTACATCGTCACGATAAGCTCTAAGTGAGATTTAAAGAATTTTATTGTCACTTGAATCGTTACTTGTCCTCTTTTTTACGAAAACATTACAAAAGAAACACGGTTATTTTTAAGCCAACCCAATATAGTGGCAACGAGAATTTAGTACCGACTACCAAGTGCAATGAACTTTGCTCTCAAGCGTCGAACGACGTAATGACAGAACTTTTGCGATTTCCATACCAATTTATGTGTATGGAATGTTGAAAGCTTGTTTTTTTTTATATTTTTGCGTACATATTTATATGTTAATCAAATATATATATCGGTGTCTTAAAATTAATATAAGGTTTTTTTTATAAATATAGATATTTTCGTAATCCCGCGTAAGATTAATTCTTGTGCATGGCAGAATGTAGAAAATTTTTTTTAAAAAAAATTCGGTATATCATAATAACAGAATTAAAACTCTAATATTTTTATAGAAATAAAGTTAAAATATCTTTTATTTTTTGTTCACTTTATAAAAGACAAAATTATAATATTATAATGACAAAATATATTTCAAATAAGATCTTACTCTATATTTCTAAATTATTGAATTAATATTTCATTTAGGGGCATAGAGGCCAGTCGTGGCGCAGCGGCACGAGGTGTGACTGTAAAACCGACTGATTGTGGGTTGAATACCCACTCGAGGAGATGAAATATTTACTTAAATTTATATTTCCATTTCTTCGCTCTGGTGTAGAGGTTAAGCGCGACGTTGAGATCTGCCACTCAACACGCACTGCCTCCAGAATTCGGCAGAATGTGGGGAATGTATATGTACAGCGTGAAGCTGATAAAAAAAATATTTCATTTCAATTTTTTAATATAAAATATAGTTGATCCCGATCGCAGTACGCTTTATACTTTTAAACAATGTAATAGACATTAAATCAGTTTTTCCTAAGTTAATAAAACATTTAAGAATACAACCATGAATACCAAAGGTTTTTCTATTTGTAATATGAAATCGAATAACGTATATTTGCGCCTTTAATATGCAATAATATAATCACTTATATATACATACAAAATACAGAAGAAAATAATATACCCAAAAAGTATAAGTATACCCAAAAAAAACTTACAAATCAATGGGGAACGGAGTGTCTTAACCCTAGATCCCCAGGTTCCTTCTGCCTACTCTGCTACATACAGAATACAGCGTGAAATAAAAAAAAATCTATTAAAACAAAAACAAAAAGTAACACAAAATCATTAAATTACACTCCTTAGAGTCAAACTAAACGTAACTTGTTAAGAGAAAAGTTAAAGATGTTAACACTTTCATTGTAAGGGAGGGTGGGTTCCCTCTGAAATGGGGATGGGAAGAACTTCACACTTAAGCCCGTTGTCGATGTAATGTAATGACCTAAATGTGTAGAATTATTCCTTTTTTTTCCTTAACTTTTGTCTGACTTACCAAGTCCTGTTGTGGGGAACTAAGGGTGACCGAATCGCAGAGTAAACATACTAGTAAGTAAAAACTATTCAATTTAACAACTACAATGTTTTTCCATTGTGTTATTTTTCACAGAGAAAGGTATAGTTTTGTTTTTTTTTTACTTTTAGTTTCGCTTTGTTATCCGATATATGATTATGTATTGTTTTAGTTGATATTTTATTTCTGTCATAGTACTTAGCAAAAGTGATGTCTTGATCTGAAGTGATATGACTATTAAATTGATTTTAATAATATCATAACGATGGATAAATTTTGTGAAAATTTATATTTTTAAGTAATTATTTATATATTTTTACTTTGGATAATTTCAATAAAATAATATTATACAAATATTAACATCTTACACGTCTTACTACAGACACGAACGAAATCGGAAGCATTTCCTAAATCTTAGCAGATGAAAAATGTGTTGCGTTGCGTTGAGTTCCGCCAACACGCAATTCCTCCAGAAATTAACGGAAAGTGGGGAATGGAGTGTTTTAACACTAGATTCCCTCTGCCTACCCTGCTGTGTGCGGGATACAGCGTGAAACTGAAAAAAAAAAAAAAAAAAGTTATTATTGTTATTATTTTTAAATGTAAAAATAATATTTGATATATTAAAAATATAATAATACTTATATGGGGCCATTCAAATAAGAAAATAAATAAAACAAAACCACAACTGACTAGTCAATATTAAATGAATTGTGGTCTCATCCCCGAGCTCGACGGACGACGTAATGAGGCAACTTCTATTTTTTCCTACTTGAACTACTTTTACATCAATTTACTGCTCCATTACAACGTTCGAATGAGAAAAAAACGTTCTTTTTTGTGTTTTCTTCGTTACAAAAATATGTTTGTTTTATTATTATTATTATTTTCACCTAAAATCTACAAATAAATAATAAAATTATAACAATTCTTACTTATTAATTATAAGATAGATAGATAGATAGATAGATAGCACTAGCAACACTACATTACAATTTTTATAATATATTCAATTGCGTAACTTATGTTACTTCCATTAAAGAGTATGATTATCAACGTTATATGGGTACTTAAATAATATATTTTTTAAATTCACACTATATCCCTTGTACATAGGAGGGTAGGCAGGCGGAATCTGGGAACCTAATATTAAGGCACTTCTGTCCCCACCACTTAACTCAACGCCACCATCACTCAAATAAAAATATTAAAAATATTAATTATTTCATTTCTTAGACCCCCACAACTTGGAGCATTCATACGCTTGTGCCCCTTCGCCACGATTGGCTTTGATACTTACTGTACTTTCGAAAAAAAAATAAGAGATTTAAATATAAGAGCCACTTGTAAAGAAAAACTACTTTTATTATATTCTATATAACCGCTAATGAATACCTATTACAAATAAAATTTACGTTTTTTTTGGTAATAAACAAAAAGTAAGTTTTCGTTTACTTTCTTTTTGCTAATTTGAAATGCATTTGTTTAAAAAAAAAATTCAGCTTCACGCGGTATCCCGCACACAGCAGAGGGAACCTAGTGTTAAGACACTCCGTTCCCCACTTTCTGCCGAATTCTGAAGGCATTGCGTGTTGAGTGGCAGAACTCAATGCCGCTCTTAACTCGACACCAGATTGAAGAAATGGAAATATAAATTGAAGTAAATATTTCGTCTCCTCGAGTGGGGATCGAACCTTCAACCAGTCGGTTTTACAGTCACACCTCGTGCCGCTGCGCCACGACTGGCCTCACAAAAACATTTTTCATTTGGTTATATATATCTACTATATATAATCATAATTATAACAGCTAAGCAGTTGAGCTAATCAAAACAGATCACGTAACGCAGTGGACTGGAAAACAATAAATCCAGCTTCCCCTCCTCAAAGGGCAATCACACACAATCCAGCAAATGAGGATTTACAATGCTCTAGAGTCTAGAGAGGTTAATTTCTATTGATATGTGACTCACACACTTTTTAACAGAGTAAAGTCACAGATTGTTAACAGAAAAACGACAAGGAGTATTTATACTAACTACGTATATATACATATTTTATTTTTAACATTTTTAAAGTGTTATTCCACACACCAATCGAATCGGGTTTCCAGGAGTGGGTTCGAGTACGTATATATAATTTAAACTCTTTAAAAGAGTGTAATTTAAGCTTGTGGAATTTAAAAGTTCAAATATAAATGTATCTATGATGTATTGTTTGAATGGTAAAATAGAGGACGGATTAATGCTTTAATTTTATTTTATATTTCTTCTATGAAACGTTTATCAAAGGATTATTGTGGAAGTTCCTTAATCTGGATCCTTAGTCACCGACAACCCTGATGGTCGACCTCTTAAGAGGTCATCACTTAGTTAGTGCATCAAAAACAGAATGGAGAATCTTATATCAGTGTGGAGGGTCCCCTGAAACTCTAGATAGCGACAGCCCTGAGGGGTTTCTTAAATTTTTAAATGTATTTTTCTTTTAACAATTTTTTATTTAAAAAATATAACTCTGTTACCGCGTTCTGTAAGAATATAATATGATAACATTTTTTTCCTTTTCTACGTTTAAAGTTCTAACAATTAATGGAGTTGGCGGAACTAAGTGTTAAGTTCTCAGCCGTTACAGGCTCTAAAAACCAAACCTAGTCTTTGTGAGAATAAGTTTGGTTTTTAGAGCAATATTCTAAGTAATATATAAAAACTTAATATTACATTATAATATGTGAATCCAAAACTCTTTGCTGATTCAAATGACATTCGTTTCCCATATTAGAAAATATATACTGAAAACTTATTTCCAATATTAATTATTATTGCTTTAAAATATTCAATTTAGTCACATTTTAGTTAATCAGGAGAGTCATTTCGAATAACGTTTCTAATGATTTGTGACAACTGCTGTGTGTTGATTTATTTTTTATCGTTTTCCATCCATGTTAAATAGCGGAGATCAACGCCACACGTAGTATACATAAGCAGAAATAAAATCATTTATGACGCATTCCAATCAATCGTTTATTTCGCGACTGCCAGTATCGCGATTATCTGGCAAGCAAGGCCAAGTTGGCCTCAATGAACTGTTTTGTTCAGAGGTCATCAGCAGAGTGAGGCAGTATTCACGCCATATGATAACTGTTCTCATCTCTGGACTGGTACACTCTTGTATCTAACTTGAGCCATTTGATCGCATACAATAAGCCGTTTGAATCATTGGGGATCCAATGGTTTGTGAAAAGCTTTGGCTTTGTGTAAAGACGTTTCTCGATCTGCGTTCTTCGCATATTACCGTATTTATCATGGGGAGCGTTCTGGGAAACTGATTGAGCTGTTACCTGTCGCCGAGTTCTCTAACCGCACAGTACATCACAAACTTAGATGCCATTCTCACCATCAAGATATGTGGCACTCCACTACTTCCTTTCACGCGCTACGCAACTGTGGAATGACCTACCTGTGGTAGTGATTTCAGGTTCATATGACTTAGGTACCTTTATTAAGCGCGTCTATCTCCACCTCAAAAGCCAGCAATGCACTTTTAGTTCCTTTAGTTGTGAGCGGCGATGATCACTTACCACCGGGACCCGTGCGCTCGTTTGCCTTGTTCTTTTTCATAAAAAAGTCCCACTGTGCCATAATGGTCTCGTTATTTAAAGAATAAATATAAAATATCCAGATTCAGTATAAAAGAAAAGTAACAGTACATACACAACAATTTTTTTCTATATCTTCATTTTATGAACTTCGTGAAATGAAAGATTTTTAAATAAAAAAAAAAACGAAGAGCAGCGTTTCAAAAAAAATCCTGTCAATATATTTCGTTTCATTTGAAAGGTTTTACGATATAGCGACTGAGCTATATATCCCTGCACTTTATTACACGAGTGTTTACTTTATGCGTATAAACGGCTAGCTTTACACACGCTATGCATTTCATCAATATACATGTGAGATTTTTCATAATAAATAAAAAATAAATTAGCTTCACGCTGTATCCCGCACACAGCAGGGTGAGCAGACGGAACATAATGTTAAGACACTCTGTTCCTCAATTTCTGCCGAATTTTTCGAGACATTGCGTGTTGATTGGCGGAACTCAACGCCGTGCTTTGCCTCGGCACCTGTTTCATAATAAATTATACGATATAAGAAGAATTATGAACATGTTCAACAAATTTGTATTTTAATTTTACAAAGTACAAGAGAACCTTATTATGTTGTCGCCTATCGGAACTCTTAGAGGCACTAGTTTTGTTTTCTCTTAACTTCACGCTGTATTCTGCACGTAACAGAAAAGGCAGAAGGAACCTGGGAACCTAGTGGCACTCTCTCTTTCTTCTTTTTTATCTAAAGGCACTTTGTTCCTATATCAGATAATTCCCCACTTTTCGCTGAATTCTGGAGGTATTGAGGCGGAACTCAACACTGCACTTTGCCTGGTTACCAGAACAAAAATGAAAATATTAAATATTTCGCTTCTCTGATGTTTTTACAGTGGCACACTTCTGCCCCTGCGTCACAAAGGCCACGACAAACTCTTTAACATATTCATATAGAAATAGAGAGAAATGAATTCTAATAATAGAGTGAGATATAAAAATTTTTTTTTAAGCGATCGAATTAAATCCGGTAAATTATTTTAAGTTTTACATTTTGAATACATAATAATGGGATGGCGAAGATTTCCCACGAGAATGAGGGCGTAGTACTATGTGGCAATCAATTCGTGAATTTGCTGAATTATTACTTAAATTAAGTTATAATTGACGACAAAAAAAATAAAAGACTATATAACTATAGGTAATTGATTATTCATATTATATAAACTAACTTAAAAATGTTAAAATTTTTACGTAATTTTTTTAACTTAACGCTATATACCGCATACAGGAGCAGTGTATGCAGAGTGAAACATGAGTCAAGACACTCCATTCTCCACACATCGCCAAAGATATTGCGTGTTGAGTTGTGGAACTAAACGCCGCGCTTCACCGCACCTTTAAATTAAAATAATAAATTTTAGTGGAAAAAAATCTAAATGTTATATTTCAAGTATTCACATTTGTTTAAATACATTTTGTAGACAATGAAGATTAATTTTGTTAAAATTCAGTATAATCCTTTTCCCGAACGGGATCCCTGATTCAATAAGATTATCGGTACACGAATAAACTCGAAACATCTTTAAGACATTGTTAAATATTTCACCATTTCTCAGTTGAATCAATTAAAGGAAAGAAAGGGTTTCTTATCTTTTGACATCAGTTGTGCTGAAACATCGAAATGATTTTATAGCAATTATCAATTTAAACAAGTTTTATTTGTTTGGCAGTAACTTTCAGATTTAAAATTAAATTTAAATGTATTTAGGCGACAATAGAAATAAATATAGCTCAGCTTCGCATTGCAAATTTATGATAAAGAAGGGAATTTGATGTTTTATCCCCCATTCTCGTCTGAATTTGAAATAGTGTTAAGTGGCGGAACTCAACGCCGTGCCTTATTTTTAAAGTTATTGTCAAGTATTATATCATTTCCCCGAGTGAGGATCGAACCCAAAATCATAACATTATAGTAAAGTTTGTAGTAAGTACATAAAAGTGTAAACATCTAATGTTAGAGTAGAAATACATATTTAACAAATATTTATTTCTTTTATTTACTTTTTCTAAACATTCAAGTCACGGATCCATTTAAATAACAAAGGTATTGTAAAACAAATATCATCGATATCAAAGAGGTATAGATAGTGCGGGAGTACCTACGGGGGAGCTCACACCCTCCCCTCACCATTTACGCACCTACAAAAACGTTGAGCTTAGAATATTTTTTTAAAAGCTAGGAATTTTATATTGACTATTTTAAAATAGGTGAAAATTGGTGAACGGAGTGTCTTTATATCTATCCTCGCCTTACATTATCCTCTAGCTAACTAGAATTAATTATTGTACTACTAGCTATGTCCTGTTAGTGACCTAAATAAATAAATAAATAAATATTTTTTTTTGTATATTTAAGGAAAATGAGTTTAGTATTTTATTATGGTTATCTATACCTAAAAAAACCTTAATTTAAATATTTAGAAGTTTTACTTGACTTTGTTTTTAAAAATTATCGTATTTAATAGATAAATGGTTATTTTATATCTACCTAGGTATGCGGGCTCGGCAAACGTAAAGTACGTTCCAGCAATCGCCACCAACTGGAATTCCAGGATATTTTTTGCTTCACAATCCCCTATATCTTCAAGTCTAGGTCATATTAAAATAGGAGTAACTGTTCCGGAGATTAGCTCAGACAAACAAAGACAAACAAAAAATTTAAAATAGTTTGTTAATGATTTAGTATCATGATAATAGATATATGTACTTTAAAAAGCATTATTATTTTGAAATAGTAAATACACAATCCAATTTTATTTAAAGGTTTAAATAAGTATGCCCATAGAACGTTATTTAAATTTTATAGGTACAATAAAATCACGAATGTTAAATTTATATAAGGCTGAACTGTAACTTTAGTATGTAATATAAGAATCTTTTAAATGTGTTGTGTGAATCATTTGCCCGAGGTCTTATTTACACAAAGCTTTTATAAATGCAGTGAACTTTGCAAACATATTGTATTTTCCGGTAGAAACGTTACACGTTTCTGTATAGTGAATAATGAATGAAATGTAGCGTAATAATTAAAAAGATGCACATACCTATATTAAATATTGAATATTTGCTTGATAAATACCTATATAACTTACAACAAGAACAAGATAGAATTATTTAAAATAAAAAAAAATACCGCCACATCCGAACTGCGCTCTTCCTAAATCCTAAAGGAAAAGTCATTGGGGAAATTTGTAGGGTGCGTCCCACCGGCGAGTTTTCAGTCTCAGTACCGATTGCGCTTAGGACGCGAGAGGGCGCACCACGCTAGCCGACGTGACTTGTTGCTCGACGTGACACGACGTCAAACTACACATGTGAACGTGACGCGAGTGTGACATGCAGGTGACACGTCGTCATGCGTCATGCATTTTGTATCACAATCTCTTTGCAAACATTCAAAAATTTTAATGATCGCTATATTTATAACAGTCGTTCTAGTTGCTGGACTGTTATTTAGAAATAAACTCATATTATATACCGGAACAAACGATATCCACGACCCAAAGTATATTGAATGGGAGTCTACGATAAATGCGACGACGACGGAACCGAGGAAAACGAGAAGAAAAGAATACCTGTACCGTCTTTTAACAAATACGACCCGTTCCCTCATACAAATGGAAATAAAAGCCAGGAGACTGGAGGAAAATATGCGAAGGATTACGGAGAAGACTTCAGATTTATTATGGAAGGATAAGGACAAAGCCCTGTGGCATATATTGTTTAAAAATATAAGCAGACATATAACAATACGGCATCAGTTCCATCAACATTCCAGTTTGCGGCGTATACTGCAGGACACTAAAACGCACGCTCATAACCATAGATTAGGCCAAAAGCATTTACGCGTAAACCTTAATGGGATACATAATTAGGCTCGATATGTAAATATATTCTGTGCTACAAATTGTATGAATTAGAAATGAAATATTGACAATACATTTTTATATACGAACTATAGTTGAAAGACTGAATAAAGTTATAAGATTTTTCGTTTTTTACAAACACATTACTCTATTTGTGTTAGTGTTGTTTGTGTAAATACATACATTGACAAATAAATTGATCATACGTTTTAAATTTTCAAACACTTAAACGACAATGTAATAATGCTATGTGATAAGCTAATGTAAATAAATATGTATAGTTAATAGTTTTTTTAGCATATAGCAGGGCAGGCAAATGGAACCTGGGAACCTAGTGTTTAGAGGTTCCGTTATCAGAGAGAAGAAATTAAAATATTATCGATAGTCGAACCCACAATCACAAGTGACCCAGCTTTCTTATTTATTTTTTTTAAAGACTGGTTGTTGTATTTAAGTATGTAATTTTAAATGCATATCTATATTATTTTTTAATTAACAAAAAAAATAATTAATGTAATTTTCTCGGAAAAAGTAAATTAGTCTAAATTATTGTATTTAATATTATTTTTCTACTTATAAAACTATATATACAACAATAAAAAATGTACCTAGTTAGCAATCATTTATGAATTAATTTTTAAATTTAATTAAATTAATAAATAATATATAATTCATTATATATAATCTGTGGAGTAATATGAAAATAAACTTAATAATCTGTATTACTTTTCCCACCATAAAACTCTTGACGCAAGTGTTATTGAGACGGCCAGTTAACTGTCACTTGTCAATGTAAATTGTAAACAAGTCAGTGCGGTTACTGCGTTGCGTTGTTTTTATCGAATCCACTAAAATGTCGTGCTGTAAGTATATCATTTGTATAAATAACTTTAATTACGATTTTTATTATAACTATTATAAAGTTTCTTTATTCTGAAGTTTTATTTACACCATATATTGGAAAAGTGTAAAAGAGTAGGAAATACTTGTTTTCTTATAAAAATGTACTTATAATACAATATATAAATATATGTACCAATAAAGTAATATACTGATAGTATTATTTTCTTTCTATAAAGTTTTTTTACATATGGTTCCCAGTATTTTTTCTTTATTATATAGTTGTTACTATTTTATATTTTTAGGTTCATGCCACACACACAGTAGGGAATACCTAGTGTTAATATACTCCGTTCCCATTGAGTCACTACCATTCCCGATTTTTGCCGAATTCTCGAGATATTGCGTGGTGACTGGCGGAACCGGGCGCCGCGCTTCAAATATTTCATTTCCTTTCCCTCTAGAGCAGGGGTTCCCAACCTTTTCTTGATCAAGGACCACTTTTATATTATTCTTGGTAGTAGGGACCACTATGTATGTAAGTATAATAAAAATTAACTGTGATAATTAAACAGAAACTTCGCCTCACCATCCCCAGTCTTAAAATTAAAATCGTTTGCGGACCATATTTAGGCTTCTGCGGACCACTGGTGGTCCGCGGACCACTGGTTGGGAACCACTGCTCTAGAGGGAGTCGAACCCATCTGTTTCGTGTACAGCCGCTAGTGCCCATTTGCCAGGACGGCCTCAAAAAAATACTTTTCGTTTTATTCTTTGCAATAATTCAGAAACGTCCACATCACGCATTTAGTAAGTGTTTAATTTCTTTAAATGACATATTCTGTTTCAATAGTAATAACAGTAGTATCTTTATAAACTTTATCATTCATTATATTTTGTGTTAGTAATAAAAGCAGTATTTATATAATATATATTTTAATCGCTTATCAAGACACGTGCCAGCGTGTCGTTCAAGTCCAGCCAAGTTAAAAAGCTGGAAACGCGCAATGTATATTTTATACAAATCATTCTAAGTTACTTTTGGGGCCTTCACAACTCGTAAAATAAAGCTTTAAATAAATAAAAAATAAACCAATTAGTCTACATGCATGAAATTTATCAGTGTAAATTTAACTTGGCTATTTTTTACCACCAGGCACCGATCCAAATATCGACACTATAGTTAAGTACAAGCCGGAAGTGTATTAACTTGCCAATATAAAAAAGCCTATACGTAAAAAAAAATAGTGAAATTTAGAGCTTTAGTTTTATCTCCAGCGAACATAGAACTCGGTATCCATACAGATCTTCCATTATTATGTCAGTAATATCGAAAACGACAAATTACTCAACAATTAACTTGGCTCTTATTTCGCATTTATGTTTGTGATGAAATACTATCTAAGCATACACTAAACATTGGCTTACCTCGCATATCGCTTAAGTACCTAGGTACCCAGCTACTTATATACATATTTCATCTTTACTCACTTTAGTCGACACGCGATGACGGGGTAAACAGGGGGAGCTCTGGTGATATATGATTTCATTTTTCGCTTAACGTCTTTATTGAGACAATACTCTCACGTGGCGCTGACATAAAGTATACGTGATATGGAGTGTCGAATCAAATATATATATTTTTTTCTTTTCTTTTTCAGCTTTACGCTTTATTCCGCACACAACAGGGTAAGCAGAGGAAACCTGGTGTTAAGACACTCCGTTTCCCATTTCTCCATTTTCCGAAATTTTCAAGGCATTGCATATTGAGTGGCGAAACTCAAAGTCGGGCTTTTGCGTTGGTGCCAGAGCGAAAAAAATGAAAATATTAATAAATTAACTCAAGTGGGGATCGAACCCACTACCGTTGCGTTACAGTTACATATATGATATCAATAGAAAAAAAAATGTTAGCTGCAAAGTGATATAACAGTTATTCTTCTTAAATACTATTTCTTTATCTTATCAGTCATATATGCATGATGTCATGTTTACGTAAGTAAGATACTCGGTACGGTACGGTAAGTGGCTATGGACTAATATTATATTTAAACAAAAGCCAGTCGTGGCGCAGGGGCACAAAGTGTGACTGTAAAACTGACTGGTTGTGGGTTCGATCCCCACTCGAGGAGATGAAATATTTACTTACATTTATATTTCCATTTCTTCGCTCTGGTGTCGAGGCAAAGCGAGGCATTGAGTTCTGCCACTCAGCACGCAATGCCTCCAGAATTCGGCAGAAAGTGGGGTTCGGCGGAGTGTCTTAACACTAGGTTCCCTCTGCCTACCATGCTGTGTGCGGCGTGAAGCTGATTTAGTTAAACAAAAACCAATCAACTTCGAATTAAACTAGCAAATAAAGCACCTATTCCGAGATAACAAATATAGAAATATGTTTAACTTTATCGTTATTTACATTACTATGTCTTGACTTAAATTATACCAGTGGACTAACGAACATATCCATTCCACTTTCATTATCTGTTTTAATAATTATTTTTAGCTTCACTTTGTCTCCCGCACATAGCAAGATCTGGGAAGCTAGTGTTAAGTAACTCTGTTTCCGTTTAAACACTTCCGTTTCAGACAGATTATTAACACAGATTCTGAAGGTATTGTGTGTTGAGCGTTGGAACACAACACCGTGTTTTACCTCGCTACCAGAGCAAGGAAATGAAAATATTAAATGTTTAATTTCCTCGAGTAAGAATTGAACCCACGACTTACGGTGTTTACAGCCGCACTCTCGTGCCCGTGCGTCACAACTGGCCATCCCTCCTCACGTTTAATTGAAATTTAGAGCTAAAATTTTGAGATATTGTTTACATTGAGTGCTTTTTAAAACTTAGTTTTATCGGAGCGAAAAAATACAAAATTGTTAGATTTTATTACATAGTTAGTTACAGCTCGACCTAATAAAAGCGTATTCAAAATCAATTTTGCTATTCGTCTATTTAAAAATCGTTTAGGTATATGCGGACGAAGCCGCGTGACTTAAGAAATATTAAAATCTATTGAAAAGTTGAAACACACTATAATTGATGAATGACGAAAACATAAGACATACCTACTAACGTTTTTTTTTTTAAATTATTATTAAAGTCATTAATAACAAATGTCACTCAATAATATGAAAGTATTATCGTTATTTCAACTTTGACCTTAAATATGATAAAACAAAAATGTACGTAAATGTGATCCATTGGCACTGTGTCTTAGAAGATACAGTTTAAGTAAATCTTTTTTTTTGTGGTTAACTACCACATTGTGTTCAAAAAGTTTAAAAGTAAAAGATTTAATTAAGGTTTTTTTTTCAGCTTCACTCTGTATCCCGCACACAGCAGGGTAGCCAGAGATAACCTAGTGTTAAGACACTACTTTCCCCACTTTCCGCCAATTTCTGGAGGCATTGCGTGTTGAGTGGCGGATTTCAACGCCGCTCTTTTAAAAATGAAAATATAAATGTAAATAAATATTTCATCTCCTCGATGGGGGAATCGAACACACAACCACTCGATTTACAGGCACACTTCGTGCCCATGCGCCATGACTGGCCTCCTGGCCTGGATTTAGTTAGGATATATGAGTGTTTTGCTCTATAATAGACGGTAGTTTATTCGAAGGATTTTGTGGTTTTTCTTTTGATCCCACAATATACATTTGGACATATTCTTAACAGATATATTTTTCTTTATGTACTCCTAATATTTATTTGATGTTATTAAAATTGAATAAAGAATCAATGAAGTAATTCCGCTTTTGAAACGTTTGTTTATTCGAAAAAAATCTGATGCTGGATTATTATATGTAAACAATTTGTATGTAGAATTGAATCGAATCGGAATCGAACACATAACTATCACGATCATAATCGGACTCTGTTCCACTACACAAAAGCCTGTACTGTAACAAAATATATTTTAAAATAATTGTATACAAAATGAAGAAGATATTCTTAAGAAATTTCTCTAAATAATTTCGTAAACAATGATGCTTGACTGGATTATACAGAACAAAGAGTAATTTATATGCATACATTAGGTACCTGACGTGATTACCAAGTCGCGAGGGGTTAGTGTCCCTCGCTGTCGTACTAACACATCCCATATTATTTAAGCTGATCCTTTGTAGAAATAGAAACAATCTTATTTCATTGTAAATATATTTATACACTATTTAAATGAAGAATATTTTAAAATATAATTAGAAATTTACGTATTATAAACTGTTCTGTAATTGTAATCTGATATGTATGTTCCTTGGAGAGAGTGTAAGGAAGCTCTAAGAGGATTTATTGAAATCATTTCGTGAATGCAAAATAACGATATTAAATTTCTATTTTAAATATAAATCAGGAAACAGATTTCTATAAATATATCAACGTTCATTTTTATATTGAATGAATATTTTCTGCAAATCTTCTATAATGATAATAACGAGGAAATAAAATATATACTTAATCATATGGTTATTACATTAACATTATAATAATACGGAAGGCGAAAAAAACGTGTACGTATCTGGTTCTATTTCGGTATGGTATATATATTATGCTGGAGTAATTTAACTAACGTAAATAGGATAAAATATATCTAAAATATTATGCAAAGCCATTGAAGAAATTAAAATTTGAAATTCTAATTTTATTATTATTATTTATATGATCATCAGTTTACTGTCCAATATATATTTTTTATATATTGGATATATATACATTACAAAACTAATAAAAACAGTCTTCATATAAGTAAAATTAATTTAGTATATGAAACTCTAAACCCATAGCCAAAACAAGTTTCACATTAAAATTCCCACATCTCACATTTAGCGAACAATAATAATTTATTTTCCGCAGGTAAACTTGGGCCCGGGTACGCATCCCCACTTGACGCATTCAGGAACGGCCCCAGGGAGGGGTTACTTTACGTGGTGTGCGTTCAACCAGACCAGAGCAAGCAAGACTACCTAGCTACGGTCGATGTTGATCCAAACTCACCTACGTACAGCCAGGTTTGGATATTTTCCCGTATTGATTTTAGTGGCTGACACATTCATGTGTAATTGGAGTCGTTGTGATCTTAGGTTTATAATATTATTTTTAAGTTATAGATTTAATCATTTATTCGGTTCCTTAAATTATAAAACATGGAAACTTATTTCAAATTTAGAGGCCAGTCGTGGCGCAGTGGCACGAAGTGTGACTGTAAAACCGACTGGTTGTGGGTTCGATCCCCACGCGAGGAGATGAAATATTTACTTAAATTTATATTTCCATTTCTTCGCTCTGGTGTCGAGGTTAAGCGCGGCGTTAAGTTCTGCCAGTCAACACGCGATGCCTCCAGAATTCGGCAGAAAGTGGGGAACGACGTGTCTTAACACTAGGTTCCCTCTGCCTACCCTGCTGTGTGCGGGATACAGCGTGAAGCTGATTTTGATTGATTAATTCAAATTTTATTGCATATTGACTACACCGGCTCCATTTTTATTCTAACAATAATAAATATAAGTTTAATTTTGCATATATTTAAATAAAAACAAAAAACTATAAACTTTCGAAAGTCCAAGACTTGAAATAAAATACTCCTGAAATATCTTTGATAAATCTTAAAAATTTAAGTCGTTTTTCAACTAGAATAGATATATTTGAGCTTTAGCCGAGAGACTGAGTATTCCCATTCAAACCTGTCCAAACGTCGATGGAGTAGACAAACATTTGTTCTGAACAATTGACTGGACCGTTCCCTGAATGAAAACTGGATTTTCAACGTGAACTAAAGTCCATGCATACCCATCCGTAGTTGGACATAAAAAGATGAAATGGACATGAAAAGAAATTTGCATATTCTTCTTTCATTATTAGAGATTTCATAGCTTTTGTAGATAAAATGCGGTTTTAGCTTTCGGAGAATTTAACATAACATTTAACATTATATTATATTATAATTATATATTAGAGAGCGAGAAAATAGTAATTTTTCAATAGATTAACTCACTTTTTATGTAATCTATTATAATAAATCGGTTCACCCAGTCGAAAGTTCTCGGGTAACAACCATTAAAAAAAAACAATCGAATTGATAACCTTCTTTTAGAAAAATCGGTTAAAAACATAACAGTCTTTTCGTAATATAGAAGAATACAACAGTACTAAAGATGTAATAGTAGGACTTAACAACAAAATGAAAATACCGGCAGCTAATTTAGCTGGTATATTACCGAACAAAATTGTACGAACTCCCGCTTAGTCCGGAGCGATGTCGCAGGCAATAACGCCCCGGTAATCCTAAAGGATTTTAGGGCAATACTAGGAAAGTAGAAAAGTGTAATGTGCATCTCGTACAAAACTAAATTAACAGGAGAAATGCGATATATCAGCTCGCAATTCCTTCCTACGATTTAATTAAGATTTCTATCATGTATTTGAAAATCGTTATGACTTATTTGATTTATACTACACATTCTACGTAGATTAGATATATGTTTCTAATTTAATTTATTGAATACTAGCTATTCCAGGTTGACGCTGTATCCTACAGACAGCAAATTAGGCAGAGGGAACCTAGTGTTAAGACACTCCGTTTTCCACTTTCTGGAGGCATTGCGTATTGAGTGGCAGAACTCAACGCCGCGCTTTGCCTCGACACCAGAGCGAAGCAATGGAAATATAAATTTAAGTAAATATTTCATCTCCTCGAGTGGGGATCGAACCCACAACCAGTCGGTTTGACAGTCTCACTTTGTGCCGCTGCGCCACGACTGGCCTCACTACTATTAGTTATTTGAAATATGATAAAGCAACTTTTCAATGTATTTCACTTTTGTTTAATTTCCTTTAACAAAATTTTTAACAAAATTTCTTATCATAATTATTTTCTTTTCCCTTTTTTCATTATAACTTATTTTCCAAATTATAATATTAATGTACAAAAAATTCTTTCATTTCACGTTGTTATAGTCAGCTCAAATTGAGCAACTCTTTTTTTACCAGCTAGTGATCTTACATTTTGATAGTAGCAGATATTACGGATAAGATAAGAAGAATGCTGTATCGCTTCAGATATTAGATTTATGAGAAATATATGTTTTTAAAGTGTCTGTTATTGATAATTTGTAGTATTTATTATTGTTTAACTGTCTTGCAAGAAAATTTCGTCGTATTTGTAGCTAGTCCCATTTAGACTAGTTATATCTGAAAATATCGAAAAATTTTGTGCCCGTTTCCACCGAATTTTTGAGGCATTGTGGGTTGAGTGGCGGAACTCAACGCCGCTTTTTACCTAATATTTTATTTTCTCGAGTAGTAATCAAACCCACAACTTATCGCGTTTACAACGCACGGCCTCTATATATACTATGTAGTACTTTAATGTAAGTATAGTATAGTAAAACGTATTTTTAAAATTATTATTTAAGAAATTATCATAACGTTAATATATAAACATTACATCAAAATTTTATGTTTTGAACATTCAGAAATATATAAATCTTAAAACTTGTTATTGTACGTGATACTTGAATTTTTTTTATAAATATCGAATTTTCAATATTACTATACAATAGAAAAATATCTTATAACTACCTATAATTTAATATTTATTTCTGTTTCTAAGGTTATTCATAGAACCTACACAGGCAGTGTGGGGGACGAGCTCCACCATAGCGGGTGGAATGTGTGTTCAAGTTGCCATGACAATCCTAAGCTCAAAAGAAACCTTCTTATATTGCCCAGCTTACACTCCTGCAATGTTTTCGTGGTTGATGTTGGCACAAATCCTCGAAAACCAGAATTGTACAAGGTATAACATATTTTAATTTATATTTGGGATTTTTAAATATATTTTAAATATTATATATAGGATTTTATGAGGCAATCACGTTGCAGTTGGATGTTTAGCTTTAAACTCGATGTGTATAGGTTCGATATCCATTGGAGGATTCTATTTTAAAAAAATATTTTCTTTGTTCTGATAAGACAAAAGCGAGATAAATTATGACTTTTAAATATGTTTTGTTGACACTTGGTTGACGAAAATGAATTCTTCTATATAAGTATATAAATATTTATTAATCATTTTACTAAGCTAGTACTTTGAATACGGTTATTGAAATGTTGCATGGCCATGAAATGTAAAGAAATCGTTCTCAGCAAAAGTTATGAACTCCCGGGCGTTAGTGTCGCGGACACAAGTTGGACTTGGATCTTGTTTGCGTGAAACTCGTAAAACTGAATTTTTATGTCAACGGTTCGGTTAAAGTTTTTTAATTTCCTACCATTCTGGTTCCGATGAAAAATTGGGTCGTTGCTTATATTTTCTGTAGGTACATTAAAATTAGTATTAGGTATACAAAATATACTATTAACAAAAAACGGTTTTCTAAACTAAACGGTATGTCCCATATAGCTAGATGACAGGATAAACTTATGTTAAAATATTCCGTTCCCAACATTCCGCTCAATTCTATATTATGTGGAAGTGGTGGAATTTAAGGTCACCCTTAGTCCACAGCGGAAAAAAAATAATTATTGGAGACGAAACGAAACCCATAACCACCACCTTTACAACCAGAACCAGCCTCACCGCGCCACGATAGCCTCTACTCGAATCTCTATCTAGTATTATTAAAGAAATAAATCGAATGTATTACACATATACTAATATATACGTATAGGGCAACGTATTTTAATATAATATTTTAAATTTTGCGGACGCACACTGTATTTTCTAATTAGAATCTCAATTAAATTGGACATGAGCTATAATCATTATTTTCAATGGCTGCACACTGTCGAATTATTGGTAGCTATTTATTATACTATATAGTATAAGCTAATTGGACGATAACATAGCATTACATTATAGTTTCTATAATAGCCAATAGATCCAATATGTCAATTAATTATCTGAATATTACTAACTCCAATAATGTGAACTATGCAGCAAATGTTCGAAGCCCTTCTCGACGTTCAGTCAATCACAGTCCAACTACTATAGCAGTAGTTGTGTCTCTTCCAATATCAGCTAGTTCGGTAGTATTACCAACTATTTTACTGACTAATATTAAAATGAATTTTATTTTAAAATTTTGATGGGTTTAAATTTTAAAACTATGTAAGCTATATGAATTTTTCAATGTTATGTTAATGTTTTTGTAACTTATCCTATTAGATATAAAAATTTATCCTTATTTGGAGATAGTTACGTATAAACATAGAAATTATTCTTAATTTTATTTTATTTAAAGCTAAAGTGAATTGTTTCTTTGTTAAACATACAATAATTTGTAATTATAAGGCCAGTCGTGGCGCAGGAGCACAAAGGGTAATCATAAAATAGACTAGTTGTGGGGATCGATCCCCAATCGACGAAATGAAATATCTATTTACATTTTTATTTTCATTTCTTCGCTCTGGTGTAGAGGCAAACCGCGGCGTAGAGTCCCACCACTCAACTTGCAAAGCCTCCAGAACTAGGCGGAAAATGGGTAACGGAGTGTCTTAACTCTCCGTTCCCCACTTTCCACTTAGTTCTGGAGGCTTAGCGTGTCTTAGCACTCCGTTCCCTTTGTCTACCGTGCTGTGTGCGGGATACAGCGTGAAGCTGATTTAATTTGATTAGATTTTTTATAAATGTAAACAAACTTTAATGTAAACATGAACTTCTATGTATATAAGATTACTCGTTTACGACTACAAAATGATTTGCATATTATTATTAGAAAAATATTTATTTAGAAAACGTATAAAAATTTTAACGTAGCGGGACTCGAACCCGCGCCTCCTTGAAACTGATCAGACGCTCTGACCACTAAGCTATACGTTCTCATCAAGCTACGTCGAAATTTATATACGCTTGTTACAACTTATTATTGTTGTTAGCATCTCTGTATGGAGATTTTTACAAATTTCCGCTACCCAAAGATAATTATTTAGAATTATCGTCTGGCAAGAGAGAATACTATTTATTAAATATTTTTAACATACAAGAAAAGTGTGGAATAACACCTTAAAAAATGATTTGCATATATTTATTTAAAACCTCAAAGAATGTTTCTTATATTTCTTTTTTGGACTTTTGAATAAGCTAACCAAATGTATCATGATATTTTTATTTTTCCCTAATTCTTTCTAGTAGCTAGCTAGGTTTTTTCAGCACAAAATAAATTTTAACAGTAAAAATTTAATAAAATATATTCGTTTTGTAGCTCACGCTTTTTCTAGCTTTGTCACTGTACATAAGGTTAGACAAGGTGAACTTAGTGTTAGGACACTCCGATACCACTCGAATTCAACGCTTCACTCGAATTGCTTGCCGAGTGACGAAATTCAACACCGCCCTTTGTCTGTCAAGGTGAAGAAATGAAAATAATTTATCAACCGAGTGCGTATCAAACCCACCTGCTCCACTAAGTTACGATGATCTCAAATATTACCTACACAGTCTCACATAAAAAATAATAAATCTAAAATTAAATAATTTTCATAAAAAAAATAATTTCCATCCACTCTGTGTCCCCTTATCGAATTTTCATATTTAAAAAAAAAATCAAATAAAATGGTAAGCAAATAGTAAGGAAGCCAGTCGTGACGCAGCGACACGAGGTGTGACTGTAAAACCGACTGGTTGTGGGTTCGATCCCCACTCGAAGAGATGAAATATTTACTTAAATTTATATTTCCATTTCTTGGCTCTGGTGTCGAGGTTAAGCGCGGCGTTGAGTTCTGCCACTCAACACGCAATGCCTCCAGAATTCGGCAGAAACTGGGGAACGAAGTGTCTTAACACTAGGTGGTTCCCTCTGCCTACCCTGCTGTGTGCGGGATACAGCGTGAAGCTGATTCATATTCTAAAAATGTCATTATCAGGTAATCGATGGTTCTGAGATGAGATCGTTCAACTGCACTTTCCCCCACACGACCCACTGCCTCGCCAGTGGTGAAATCATGATTTCAACTATGGGTGACGAAAATGAAAACGGAAAAGGGGATTTTGTGCTCATCGATGGGGAAACTTTGAAAGTGACAGGCAAGTGGTTTACGTGGGTGCATAGGAGAGCTACATATACCTTTAATATTACTAATGATGTATATTTTAAATTAGATGTTAATTAAGTGTGCAGTTGTGGCGCAGGGACACAACGCGACGGGTCGTGGGTTCGATTCCCACTCGAGGAAATGAAACATTTAATATTTTAATTTCTTCGCTCTGGTGTTGAGGCAAAGCGCGGCGTTAAGTTCTGCCACTCAATACGCAATGTCTACAGAATTCGGAGTTCAGAAAAAAATTAGATAAATTAATAAATATTTTTGACACATCGCAGGAAAGATGTCCTTAAGGAGTTTTTTTTTAATATATTTAACTAATGTAGGATACATTATAAACACTATATACTAAATTAATAGGTAGGTATGCCTATACCTATTGCTTAAACTTTTGTAGGTACATGGACTAAGGGAAAACCGGCGAATTTCGGTTATGACTTTTGGTACCAACCCTACCATGATGTGATGATTGCGTCCGAATGGGGTGCACCAAAGTTCTATAAGTCGTAAGTTTAATTGAAATACAAGTACGTCATACCTTTAATTTTTTTATTTTCAATATCAATTTGTTATTAAGGTTCCAATTTCTATGAATATTTAATACTTACATTTAAAATAAGTTTTTTGTATATGTTAATAAATATTTTAAATCTATATGTATCAACATATAGATATTACATAACTTACATTTAAAATAAGTTTTTTGTATATGTTAATAAATATTTTAAATCTATATGGGGCATAATAAAATAATAACTCAATATATTCCATCTAAAGAGGCTTCCATGCAGCTGATATTCCAAATGCTGAACGATATGGCACTTCTCTCAACGTCTACAAATGGTCCACACGTGAGTTACAACAAGTCATAGACTTAGGCAGCGAGGGTTGCGCACCCCTTGAGATCAGATTTCTCCATGATCCCAAATCCGGCGTAGGATTTGTCGGGTGCGCTGTCGAGGCTAACGTATACAGGTAGGACAATTTAATATATTTACTGAACAGCCCTAATTTATTAGCCAGTATGTTTAAAAGGTAATGTGGTTATAAACAATTATTTTATTTCAGATTTTATAAATCCGATAACGGGAAATGGGTAACAGATAAAGTTATTGATGTTCCAGCTAAAACTGTAATAAAGGATGGTGTTGAGAGTAAAATAAATGGTAATAATCATAAAAATGGTGACTTAAGTTTAAATATCAATAGAATAGACAGAATTATTTTGGTATAAATTGCTTTTTAACTAAACTTCCTTCTTAATTTAAGTAGTTGATATAGTATTTCTATGAACAATAAAATTCTTAATAGCTGAATATACAGAAATAAATAAACAGTCATACAAATAAGACTATTCATACAAATAACAATAACAAATATTTTTAAACATTTTTAAAGTGTTATTCCACACTTAGGAAAGAAAAATACTTATTTAGAAAACGTATAAAAATTTGAACGTAGCGGGACTCGAACCTTTTCTAAATAAGTATTTTTTTTCCTAAGTGTGGAATAACACTTTAAAAATGTTTAAAAATATTTAAAAAATAGTATTCTCTCTTGCCAAACGATAATTCTTAGTAATTATCTTTGTATTCCTAAAAAATGCTAGCAAATTTAATAGTGATGCTATTTTCGAACTATATATAATAGTCAAATCAATCATTACATTAAAACTAGATACACTTAATTTTATCATAATAAAATTTTCAATAAATAATATTCGAGACCTTGGTTCCCTCTGCCTACCCTGCTGTGCGCAGGATACAGCTGTGTGTGTGTGTGCTTCAGTGTGTAGCTGAAAAAACAATTATAATAATATTTAATTAATAACGATTTGTATTGAGGACATTCAATTTCGTCGTAAATATTTTTTTGTTATACAATGTGCAATTTATGGAAATAATAACATAATACATTACTTTTTATTTTACATTCATACTGCTTACGTCTAAGAAATATGTTAGTGATTTCGTAATCTTGACATTTCTGAGATTAAATTCAGATTAACATGACAATTCCATTAACCTTTTCAGGCTTAATATCTGACATTATTTTGTCACTTGATGACAAATATTTATACTTTTCTTGTTGGCTTCACGGGGACGTCAGGCAGTATGACGTGTCAGATCCAAGTAATCCGAAGTTGACAAGCAAAGTTCAATTAGGAGGACAAATTGCGAGTTTTGGCCTTAAAGTAGTAGAAGACAAGGAAATGGAGGTAAAAAAATCATTATTACCAGATATTTCTCTTGAGTATGTTTTAGCAATGTGAAACTGATATATGAATAGTAGAGAACAAAGTTATTAAACTAGGTTCCCGGTTTCGATAATTTCGACGTAGCTGGTCGGTTTCCAGGACGCGCGGGTTCGAATCTCCCTACGTTCAAATTTTTATACGTTTTCTAAATAAATATAGGTTTTCGGTGTTTATTTTAATAAACACCGAAAACCAGCTTTGCTTTGCGGAAGCTAGCAAGCAAGGAATTGCAAATAATTTAAACATAATCATTATTCATTGATATAACGCATAAGGAATCGAACCTACAGCCAACCACACCCACCTACAAGTACTCCATTTAATTAGGAAAACAACTTCTGTTCTGGCCATTGTTCCTTTTGTCTAACACTTCGTAGTTGAAATTAACACCACATGACTAAACATAATTACCGTTCCGCTGTATCATTCATTTGGAGTTCAGCTTTTGTTTTTTAAATTACTTTCAAGCTTCAAATGGTCTAAACCAGCATACTAATGGTTAACGTTCTTTTGTTCGTATAGTACACGTCGTTATTTATGTATGTGAACGAGGCTTCAATAAATTGAATTGTAGTAACGTGTGTTGGTATATTTATTTCTATGCTATAGGTACTTTATATTTACCAAATTGTTTTATTTTATTTTTAGGGTTCCGTACCTCAAAAGGTAAAATTAAACTCTTATAGGATCACTTCGTTGTCCCTTTTGTTCGTCTGTCAAGACCATTATCTAGAGATGGCGTGGAGATATCAAGCTGAAATTAATGTCAAATATATATCAAAGTCTACGGTTCCCTACACTATAAAAAAATCAAGCATCTAAGTCAATTCAAAACATACGAGCATTTATGAATAATTTTTGTTACCGTTTGTATGAAATTTGTTGCGTAATTAAAGCGATCAGCGAATCAGTCAGTGAGAACTTACAGTGCAAATAAAGGAAAATAAATCGAAAAAATGAAAATTTATAGCTATTTTAATTGATTGATTCTGAGGCCGGTCGTGGCGCAGCGGCACGAGGTGCGGCTGCAAAACCGACTGGTTGTGGGTTCGATCCCCACTCGAGGAGATGAAATATTTACTTAAATTTATATTTCCATTTCTTCGCTCTGGTGTCGAGGTTAAGCGCGGCGTTGAGTTCTGCCACTCAACACGCAATGCCTCCAGAATTCGGCAGAAAGTGGGGAACGGAGTGTCTCAACACTAGGTTCCCTCTGTCTACCCTGCTGTGTGCGGGATATAGCGTGAAGCTAATTTAATTTAATTTTTTTATTTATTTGAATTGATAGAAATCTTTTGATCTTTTATAGAAAAAAACTTATTTCAGACTGAACCGAACCGACCGACCTGGTCGGTTTCCTGGAGGTGCGAGTTCGAGTCCCGCTACGTTCAAAGTTTTATACGTTTTCTAAATAATATTTAACTTGGTCAACTTTTAAAAATTGTACTTACCGTTGACCCACAATCCTGAAATTGGTACGGAACTCTCGGTGGGCGAATCCGACTCGCACTTGACCTGAAAAAAAAAGTTTTGTATTACACAGTTTATTGTTTATTAACAAGAAAGCTAACCACAGACTTGGTTAACTCGATACAAATACTACATGATTATTATTTATATTTATATAATGTATTCTTATAATTTCCTTAGGTTCCACCTAAGCCCGTAGTCTTGAAAGGCAAGCAATTACAAGGAGGCCCCCAAATGTTGCAACTGTCCCTAGACGGTAGACGTCTATACGTATCCTCGTCTCTGTACTCGCCGTGGGACAAACAGTTCTACCCGCAAATGGCTCAAGAGGTAATTCATCAAAACCAATTAACTTTATTATAGATGAACATTCTTCATACTTCCAGTGGCCAGCGCTTCAATTTTATTTTTCATACATGTATAAGTATACCTTATATTGACACATGTAAACACATAATAATAAACATATACTGAGAGACAGCCGAGACCGAGAGCTGCCGTAATGCCGAGTGAGTGTAAACGCGACGGTTGTGAGTTCGATTTCCACTCGGGAAAATGAATTATTATTTATTGATATTTTTATTTCTTCGCTCTGGTAACATAGCAAAGCTGTGCCGCATATATATATATATATATATATATATATGTATATATATATATAGCAGTATAGGCAAAGGGAACCTAGTGCTAAGACTCTCCGTTCTCCATGCTCCACCCAATATTCGAGGCATTGCGTGTGGCAGAACTCAACACCACACTTTTCCTCGATACCAGAGCGAAGAAATGAAAATATTAAATATTTGATTTCCTCCAGTGGAAATCGAACCCACAACATATTGCGTTCACATTCATATACGCTTGTGCCCCTGCGCCACGACTGACCTATACATAATTATATAGATTTTCTCTATTGCATATCATCTAGGGAGGCTGGATAGTAAAATTAGACGTGGACACTGTGAACGGAGGCATGAAATTGGATCCAAAATTTCTTGTGGACTTCGGCAAGGAACCGAACGGGCCAGTACTAGCGCATGAAATGAGGTGATTGTGGCATGTTATTGAGTACATTGATAAGATGTTAAATATCAATATGTATATATTATAATCTGTATTTGGTTATTTTCTTTTTTTTTATACTCTATAGAGTACAGTATACTGTAGATATATATGTATGTAAGTTTTATTACTTATTTTCTTATTTATATACTAGCGGCCCGCCCACGGCTTCGCCCGCTTAAAATACATGATTATTTAATAAGCAGAATTGATTGACAACTATAATAAAATAAATAAATAAATCAGCTTCACGCTGTATTCCGCACACAGCAGAGTAGGCAGAGGGAACCTAGTGTTAAGACACTCCATTCGCCACTTTCTGCCGAATTCTGGAGGCATTGCGTGTTGAGTGGCAGAACTCAACGCCGCGCTTAACCTTGACACCA